>CM067376.1:255723798-255793031 GCA_034510155.1 Eucriotettix oculatus
TATCTATCCATGAGATAGGACTTCAATATTTCATAATAGTAGGAGGGTAATATAGTTTTGATTTTAAATAGCAAACTTTGATGTAAATTTAGTGGTTAATTCCCTTATTCAATTATTTTTGAAATCTTGAACAGTTCTGTTACTACTGAAGTCCGTTTCTATTATTTGAACAGTCTCATCGTTGGAATGGTCCAAGCTGATGGTTGATTTCTCAGTGTAGTGGTGTATAGGTGTCTTGTTGTTAGCTGATTTGCGCGTCTTCTGAATGGACTGCTGCTTTCTTGTTTGTAAAGGGGTGTTTGGTGATGAGGTGGGACGAAACGGTGAGTAGCGTCTCCGTCTAGGACGTCCACTTAGCTGGTGAAGTCTCGATGATTTGTCCTTGCTGCTGAAGATGTGGTTATCGATTATTAATATGGACAGATTATTTAGTTTCTTGGGCGATGCGTTGAGAGTCCGAATGCGTAATAGTTGAACGGCCTAGGTCGCTGTCTATTACCACCAGCAGCAATGTGAACAGGTGAGTGTTCGTGTAGTCCCAAAGTTAGATGCGTAAACGCTTCTTTACACGCTACAATAAAGGGTATCGTAATAACGGAATCGTCACGATTTATCGTTGCGGTAAACATGGCATTGTAGCGATTTATTGGATTTGGACTGGATGGTTGGTGCCGTTCGGCATCAATTTCTGAGAATCGAAACGACAGGTTGGAATATGTAAACAGTTACAGTTTGACTCAGTTCGCGTTGGATGCTTACAGGAAAGATTGTTTTGATATAGCATTTTAGTTCCTTGTGATCTAATAGTTTCCAAGCAAAGTGCCAGTGAGTTTTTGAGTGAATTCATTCAACAGTACCAGAGTTTCCGCCAGTCATTGGATTCATTTCGCAACTCTTTCAATAGCTTGACATGAGAAAAATACCTTTTACCAACAACCTCTTTCTTCTTAGTGATTGCGAATTCTTCACTTTTCTCAATAAACGATACCACAACAGAACTTCCACCATGGCATCAGCAGCTGACTGAGTTGTACCGCGGCCAACACTAAATATTGGGCAAGAAATCGTTGCATGTTCTCAGCACTGACTCTTTCGATTTATTTATAACAATGAATTGTTACAATCATATAGTCACGACTTATCGTAGCCTGTAAACCCGCCTTAACGGCCATGCGTGGATTCAATGACGCCATCAAATAACCCTTGTCATCATATTGTCATAATATTTTATGTGGTATAGGACTTCTTTACGGAAGACACTATTGGCGTCAGCAGAACCCATGTGTAAAACTATTTAACATTCTCTCAGAATTTTAGAATATTGGTAATGCAGAATATGTACCCGGTGGTTATACAGTAAACAAAAAATTTACTAAATATAATTGGGAAAAGTTGCAGGTACATATTAAAAAAGAATTGTTAAATAATGTGTGAATCTTGCACTGAAACACCACCGCCAATTTTTCTGTGTAGGAATATCATAGTTCCCCGACATTCTTCCTACTGATTCAATATACTCCTTCAAGGGGATACTATTTTCAACAACGAAAACGAAAGATGGAAATAGGCGGAGCCCCTTAAGCTTCACAGAAATAAAATATTTGAAGCAGTGAAAATAACAAATGCACAAGAATGTTAACTCTATAGCAGGGGTGGCCAACCTTTCGCATACCAAGCACCAATTTTTTGACAGAATAGTTCAGGTGCGCCATATGACTCGAGCATATTTTATAGCGTCTTACGTTCATGGATAAGGGTATATATATATATATATATATATATATATATATATATAGAATCTGCTTCGCTTAGGAGACAAAGTAATAACTTTGAAGCAGTTAAATTAATTACACCACTTTAATGAAGCACCAGTTTGCAAATCTCAAGCATGATTTTCCTGTACGAGAGACTTAGCTTCGTGTGGCTCGTTTCGTACAATAACTTTGAACTACAGTTGCTGGCAGAGAGAGCGAGATCGGCTTCGAACTTGGAATTGTCTCTTCTGTTTGCAAGCAATGTTATTAATTTCTTATATTTATGACTTTTGGATATTTATTATATTTATTTATAATACATATCTACCGGTACAATTCTTTCTAACAATGTGGAGAGACTTCTCGTCCGAAATACAAATGGGCTCGAGGATGCAATGCGCCACTTCTAATCGTCCAAAGGGCCAAGTTTGGCGCATGCGCTGCGGTTTGGCCACCTCTACTTTAGAGGATTTCCTTTGATAGTAACCACCACCAATTAGATGTACCAAGAAAATAAATAAATTTACCAAATCAATCTCCTGATATTTTTATTACTAACCCGTTTAAAATTATAATTGTAAATAATTCGTCCATCATCAAGCCCTGAAATTTATAAAAATGTACAAATTAATACACGGACCTACGTTTTTCATTTCGGAAATTTTCATTTATGCAAGTAGATTAATTTTCTTCCTAACAGTAATAATTATATTACAGATTTTGTATTTCTATTGGAACTGGTACAATAAATTATTAGCGCGTTAAAATATTATTTTATGAGTTTTCATGGATAAAACACATTAACGAACCATATATTTAATTCTAAAACGCTTTCGTAATATTATCGTCACTCATATTCATTGTTAAAAAACGAATAACTTGTGTATAATATCATCGACAAAATGTCAGTTATAGATGTGCCATTGAAGAATACCTTCTATAAAATTTATGTTATATTTAACTAAGTATTCCAGATTTATAATGTAAAAATAATCTACTAGTTGAAATAAAACAGTTGTTCATTCATTCCAGCATATAACCATCACATCATAGAAACCGTTACAATATAAATCAATAATTTTGCTATGTAACAACACTTTGGTCCTTGGGTCTACCCATGTAGGAAATAATGTTAAATTAATTGTTATTTATGTAATAAGTACGTTCCAATTGCTTTAATTTTAATTGGCGGAAAATTCCGGTCGACGCATTTTCATTCGTTTTGCTCTCAATTTAAGATCAAAGAAATGTAAGCAGCAAACTGCGCGAGTTAGCAACCATTCGCAATAAAAATTTGCTTTGATCATGCAAATAAATTAAAGATTATGAGCTACATTTTTCTCGTATGATTCTCTCTCATCGCACACAGTGATCGAGAACATGATTTGGAACTTTACCGAAAAGAGTTATGCGAAGAAATAAATTTTTCCAGGGTATTATTATTATCATTTCTGTTTAAATATACAAAAATAAATTAACAAAGTTATCAGTTGAACGGATGGATATGAGAGAAAACGTTTACTAATCTCGTTAGTCAATGATTCTTGCAAAAGTAGGTTAATGATTTAATCTGAACGCAGTTATCTATAAATCCTGACGATATATTCCTAAATTTATTTATTGTATCTATGAATTTGTGAATTCAAACTATACCGACAGTTTTCTGTTGCGAATATATTTTTTTTTGTAAAGACTTCTTCCATTTCTTACTTATTTAACTGCATAACGTGCACGGAGGATTATTACAAACTGAGAGAAGATTCAACGTGAAATCCTAAATTACACATTCTTGGTTTGGAGTGCTACGTTTCCGGTGACTGATTTTCTCGGTCCAAGAATTATTTTAATTTCATTTGATAATAGCACTGACTTTAAATTGGGATTGCATCAATCAGAAAGTTTTGAATACGATTAGACGGATAAACAGTTCTTTTTAGTGAACAGATCGAAACCACTGGCTCATGAATCAACACTCCTTCCAAGTATACACAATATATATTTGTGGCCGCTCGCTGAAATGAATCTTACCCTGATTGCATAAATTTTCACTTCTTTTATCAACGAATTTACTACAAAAGTTCTTAATAGAACCTTATAAATATTTTTTAGTAAAAATAATTAAATAAATTATTACAAGAATAAGGTAAATTTCAATTTGACTTTATTTTTATAATTGACGTATTTTTTGAGCTAAATTGGATTTGGCTTTTCTTTTAAAGAGCTTTATTCCATGGCTATCCTTGTGTTTGTAACTTGTTTAATATTTAATAAAAATTATTATATTTTTCTACGTCAGCCAGGCGAAGTGAATTTCTACCCCGAGATAATAAGAACTTGAATAATTAATGTTAAACCAGTATATAGTGGTTTTATGAATAAAGATTCAGAGGTTCAAGTGGAAACTATAGAATGCATTTTAGCAAAAGTAAGTGAACTGTAATGTTTATAACAGGGTAATTTAAATTTACTCTGAAAACAGAGCCGGGAGAATAAATAATTAATCTGTTCATAATTTTATAATACATTTAACAAAACAAAAAATTATTATCTTTATGCTCTGTCAAATATATCAGTTTGCTTTTCTTATATAGTTTATAAAAATATGAAAAGCAAACTGATTCCTTTTTAAGGGATTGGTGTAATTAAATACTATTACCTTCCTATCTCAAACATTAATTGCTAACGATGACCACTGTGGCATTTTGTGGAAGGTATTCATTGATTTATACTTTTATTAATACGCTACCAACTACGTTTCAGGAATTCACTGAGGTATATTATCAAATACACTCAGGAACCTTTGTATTCCTTGAACCAGAATCAGCGACAAAGCTTTTGGAACTGGAAGGCCACCTTCAATCCCTGGCTGTCCACCAGTCTCCACTGCCACTCAACTAGCATCCTTATATCACGAATTAACTAACTTAAAATTCTTCCATCACTCTCCTTCACGTGCCGTTAACAACTGGCCTGTCTCAACTTAATTTCTCATTTTTCCCCGTTTATCTCCAGATCTCCCTTCCTGATCACAAATTAGCCAATGACAAGCCATATTCCACCCCTTTTTTATAAATACGGGGATAACGAGAGTCTTTCCAAAAACTCACGCACAAAGATATTCCCAATTCATAAAAAGATTCGCGTGTGCAAGTACTGTGGTGTTCTAGCTTACCTTCCCCACGGATTCACGACCAGGGCTGGTCAAACGCGGTGTTTCTTAATCCCATCAAATATAGATATTTATCCTGCCACAAACATCCAAGCCCGTGCCAGTATTCGAACCCGGGACCTCTGGTCTCCATTAATCTCACTTCTTTCTCACTAAAAAGCACTAATTCTCACGTCCCTTTAAACTCTTGTTGCAACTTCAGCTTCTTTCTCCCTTTCAACGTCCGTTCCACTATCCAACTTTCTCCTCACTTCCACGTCCTGATCAACTCTCTTCTTCTGCCTCCTCGCCTTTTCAACGTCTTGAACAACTCTTACTTATTTTTCGTCTTCTCGCCTCCCAGCTATACTCGAATATTACCCTTCTCCAAGGGAAAGCGGAGATTTGCCACGCCTCATGCGTCCTACGTTCTGCGCGGGAAAATTTCCATAATAAAGAGAACAGTGTCCTTCTGAAATTTTGAAGGGTGAACATTCCTTCTGCAAAAACAAGCCTAATCTAATAAACCCGCAGACAGGCACGTCTCCCATCCGTCACCTTGGCACCGGGATGAAACAGTTCTTACCTGCCTGTCACCGAGCCAGATGTTCTTGCTAAAATTCGAATAAAATTAGGGAGGCATCCTACTGCGCTACACTTTATTTTGGAAAATCAGATAAAAAAAGTTACACTGGCCGCCTATATGGTCTAGAGGCTAGCGTCATATCCTCTCACAACAGAGGCCTCAAGTTCAATTCCTGGCGAGGGTGTTCGTGTGTTTTCACGTTCCCGAACTGAGTAAACTTACAAAGAATTAAAAGCAGATGTCTAATTAGAAATCTGCTAATAACCCTAGGTGTTGTTGTGACTATAAAAACAGAATTAAAAAATAAAAATTGTATTAACAAAGGATTAAGCGATTTTTACAATAATAATAATATAATAGTATCAATTTTAGAATAATAATCTCCCCACAATAATGTAACAAGAGTTAAAGAGAACGTCCGTTTCTTTACATTCGTTAAGAAAAAGTTGCATTTTTTGTACTTACGCGATTGAGTTATTTATATTTAAGTTTTGGAATATTAATTAAAAACATAGCCGGATCACAGAAGCGGGCGCTCAGTGAGTCATTCCTCTCAGAGTTACTACAAAGTGCTAGTAGTTCTTCACAAAAGATGAGTGAATCAGAAGATCTACCATTTTCTCTTCCAACTCAGTTCTCGTTCATTCATTATGCAGCTCTCGATCAGATCGCCCACCTCTATTTACGATGAAACGTCAATAACTTCCCATTACGACTCCCATTTACGTATAAAATATGAACATCATATAATATAAGATTAATTTCAGTTATAAGCTAAACAAAATTATAAATAATAATATAGTTAATTTTTTCATTGTTTTGAAACATTTTGGTTTTTAATCCAGTGGTGACTACTGCATGAATTGAATCATACCGAGCAGTGATGGTGTTGTTCAACGATCGTGGAGACAGGATGAAACGTAGCGACATAATTATCTTATAAATAGTTGCATAGCAACAGTCGTTAATTTCGTTTTCCCACAATTCGTTTGTAACTTAATTATTTCCAAACAAAATAACGTGTATAACTCGACTTTCATTATAATTTAAATACGACGCTTCAACTGGAGACCCCGATTCGGTGTCCTTCGTTCACATCGAAACTTCACACATCGTCCTTCAAGGAAATACCTGGAAATTAACCGAAAAGACAAAAGGACGGCAAGAGTATACGGACTCATATCCTGGAGGCAACCGTCGATATGTAGATGCTGTAGAACTGATACAGTTCCCAACCTTTTGGAAGGCAAATCCGAAGCAGTGTTTTTTTGTAGTGCAAGTGCCTTTTTGCACGTGACGTCTGACACAAAGAAATTTCAGCACGTACTCGGGAGTCCACCCTCGACGCAGTATGTAACATCATCATGGACCAGCCCGAAGTCAACAGGTATGGTGTATTGAGGTAGGCGGTAGTTAAAAGTAGGCTGTCACTAATCCTGCAACGCATGAGAGATCACGTGGGTCGGTCAATGTAGCGAGAAGGTCCTCCGAACGATATTCTTTGAACATTTGGCCAATCGAGTCCGGAATTATGCTGGTGGCCTACGAATCGCAGGATTTTAATGTGTTAACTGCTCAAGCAATATCGAACGCAATAGCATGTCGTCATTCACGGATGTTTAATTAATACCCTAAATAAATCACTGAAAAATTTAATAATATGAATAATCTCTCACGTCAGCTCCACCGCAATTTGTAAAACCGTATCAAATAGTCTTAATGATACTAAATATTACAGCTGGTCGAATAAAAAAACGGCAGCAACGCGCGTCACTGCGTATGACCCTGCCACTAGTCGGGGGAATAAGCGTCAAGTTGTCAACGGGGATATTTTCAACAAAATCAGCTTGAGTGTTTATCATATTGCTAATGGATTCAGATTCTTAATTGAGACGTGGGCAGACGTTTCTGTCATTCCTCGCATTATATTATCTTCACGGAGCGGATGCACAACTTTATACAGACAACGGTGCGGTTATTGAAGCTTATGCGATGAAATCGCTTGAGATTAACGTCGTTAATTACGTAGTCGTTATTTATCTTCCCAACCCCGGGCCCCGGGATAAACCTATAATACTTGCATCATAATTACCACACACTCGTTGATGTCCTATGTAAGACAAAATTAAATTTCTTGGCAGGTTTTTCTCATACTGCAAGGAGAAGAAATAAAAACCTTACGCTTTTCCGACGATACTTTAGTATTAGAGCATGAACGGAGTTCAAAATGAGGATTAATAGAAGGAAACCAAGGTAATGGAGTGTAGTTTGAAAAACAGTGGAATAACGCAGGATGTTTGATTGAAAAGAGATATTTTGACGGAAGTAAGAGAAGTAGAAGTATAATAGACATAAGGCGTAGGATAGCACAGGCAAGAAATGTTTTCGAGAAAAAGACGAATTTACTTACGGGTAATATAATCGTGCATATAAGAAAATCATTGCTAACAATGTTCGTATGGTGTGCGGCGTTATATGGGTGCGAAACGTGGACAATTGGAACTGCGGAAAGAAAAAGAATAGAAGCCTTCGTACTGTAGTGCTGTAGGCGAATACTGAAAATCAGAAGGGTGGATAGAATCACAAACGAGGAAGTTATAAACAGAAGAGGGGATAAGCGACAAATATGGAGCACGTTGGCCAAGAGAAGGGATAGATTAATAGGCAACGTTTTAAGATACGAGGGTCTTGTAAAATTAGCATTAGTGGGAAGTGTGTGGGGTAAGAACAGAAGAGGGAAACAGAGGATGGAATACGCTAAGAAGATTAGGAAGGATGTGGGTTGTGCTAGTTAATGAGGATAATGAAAAGGCTTGAGAAAGATAGGTTAGCATGGAGTGTTGCATCAGATCAGTCTTAGGACTGGATAGCACAACAAACGCAATAGGTTTTGCTCCTAATATTAAAAACTGTGCACCAACAGTAAGTACTGTAGTGATTAACGAAGATAGGTATAAACTGTTGCTCAAAGAATTTCCAAACAGAACAATGCCTCCCCGATTTGGATCAGTAGTGACGTACACCAACACCTGTCCATAGAAGGTTGTAGCGTGCGAATTCAATAACTTCATTTACCAAGGCGTGGTTAGTAATTTTTTATGGAACTGGAGAAACACATGTGGCTTCCTCTTGGACGCTGAAGTCCCTCAGCTACCGTAAATTACGTTTTCATGACGTTCATGTTACATATCCTCAACACAGGGTCGATCCAAGCCTAGTGGTCCATAGGTGGTTGCGGCACCATCTCAGAAAAAATTAATATTTCGTTTGTGCATTCCCTCATGTTTTGACAGTTCAGAACTAATTTTTTTCATCTATATTGTCTCCGGTTCAAAAATGGCGGCCGCTTTTGTTGTAGCGCGCACGCCGTATTTCGTATTTGCAGGCATCTACGAATTTCTAAATTATTCACGATTGTGTTCACGTATCATTTTCAAATAAACTGCATCGAGTTCAAGATATTGAGTCCTACAAGTTAAACCCATATTTACTAATCTAATATTATTTTTTCATGTACTCTGTGTAACACAAGTTGTCTATTCCAAACGAATAAAATTCCACTTTCGTAGGCTAACTTACCCAAGAAAAAACAGTTTGCGAACCTCAATACTTTCCGTGCTTTTACATATAATAGTGTAGATACTCCATATAAATTATAAATGGTAAATGACATTCCCTTTACAAATTACACCTCTTTAAAAATGGGATTTTTCAAAATTTTTCAATGTTTGAGACGCTATATCTCTGTTGGGCATACAGATAAAACTCTTAAACTTGTTCGCACAATAGGTTTTATGGTAGAAAACTAAGAATAAATTTGAACTTTGAGATATAACTCAAAGATAGTATAAAAATTGTAAAACATAGCAAGAATTGCTTGATTTTCCAAGTGTAGTGTAAGTGGGTATATCAATATAATACTTCAAATATTTAGACATTTTAAACTAAGAAAACTAAGAATTATGCGACTGAATTATAGGGAAGTGCACGTAAGCCAATACCGCAGTAATCTAATGATGCCTGTAAACATATTTTGTGCCATTGTTAATGCCTCTCGTACATCACAACTGAGCGGGTACACAACGACTTAAAAATCCCTAAAATAATGGAGATTATCTACGATAAAAGTGTTACCCATCACGAAAGTCTCGATCCAAATACAGATTCCTTGTTGCAACCGCTATTAGAAAATAATTTAACATGAAGAGTGAAAAGGAATTGGCCAGAACGTCTCTAAACTTGATTTAGAAACGTTTTTCGCATGGCGAGATGTATTCATTACACTATAAAATATGTTTGAAGATGCTACAATCACTTATTGATTGTAATGTTTTCTAAGTAATACTTCATAAAACGTTATTTGCAGATCATTAGCACATGTTATGTATTGATTGAAAGTGTATACAGTGTTCATTATTACGAGAGGTACGTTGCTCGGTTCCTGTCCAGTGGAGGTATTGCTTTAATGCGACCACATTGTCGTATTCAAAGTAGAAGAACTTAACGCTTCATAGTTTTAGAGACAGCGGATCGAAAACGTCTTAAGTTCCCGAAAGACAAACTCAAACAAGAAGATCTGCGAAGCTCAAACAGCAGCCGAGAAAGCGGCTCCATCACATATTGCGCCCGCTCGCTTTGACTCGTCATGCAAAAGAATTTCCCTAAAGGCACGGAAAGAAGACTACAGTTCCACTACAGTTGCAGGAACCCTCGACCACTCACGGTCGTCTTCATCTCCTTGATGGCTGCAAGTGTGCTGGGGGGATACGAAACGACATTTACTTGCGAGTGTTCTTATTGCATTGGCTAAAATGACACGCTTATGCTTTCAAGGGAAATTTTATGAAAATCCATTTCCCAATTGGTTGGTACACGTAGTCGAAGCAAGAAGTCTTTGATTTAATGCGCATTGTATATAAACGATTCTCCTGGGGAAAAAATATATTTTCACTTTTAATCTTCGTCATATGTTAAAATTAAATACCAAAAACGGATCAAATAAATAATTGGGAAAGATTTTGTATTGTTGTGATTAGTAGGAGCTGGAAGATAAATCAATAAATATTTCATTCGTAACATAAATTGGAAGTCCAGGATGAAAAGGTAGTCGTTATATATAAATATGTATATCATAAATCGTTTAAGTTTCCAGATGTAGAAGGCCTCGCTTAAATGCACGTTGCAATACAAATTGCCGTCTCTAAAATAAAATGAACTCTTTAAAGATTCCAAGAAATTTCTTCTCCTACAGTAATATAATACCTAGTGGCCAGATTTAATTTCAAATTCACTTAAAATATTATTATTAAAAAGAATACAACAATATTTTATGAACAAATCTCAGTTTTATGAAACCTTATTACATACTTTTAGATTCATCAGACCATTAATTATTATATATTTCATAAATATCAGATGAATTTAATTACGATAAAAAATTATTAATTTTGATTTATATAACTCTGGTATGACTTTTACAAACTTAAAATATTTTAGGAAACAAATCAAGCCTGCAAGCGTAGAAGCTGAAGAGAAATGAATAATCAGGATATAAAAAGAACAGACGGGCTGGGAACTGACACTAGTACAATCGTTCTTTATGCCGTTTCCGTACTCAATGAGCTACTAGAGTGGCCAGTATGCTCAAGATATTTTCCAACTTTATTCTCCTTTTAAGTTGAACTAGCTACATGTATGCGCTTACAGCAGTGCTTTGTTTACAAATTTAATCATTCCAATTGGATGGCATCTAATATGCTTTCTTCACTGAACCCTGAAATGGACTTTCTACATTTTCTGTACATTATTATGCTGTATGAGATCCCACAACGTTGACGGCCCTCATGCAGACATGTAATAGCTAACAAAATGGGTTGATGTGAGTAATTCCGTTGGATCAATCGACCGGACGGTCCCTTAGGTATAGGAACCTCGAGGGCCTAGTTGGGGTGATTAGCTTCACTAACAATTTCGGAAGCGTTTTGGAGTTTCTGATGAAAGGCAATTGTTTTCACGTAAACATAGCAAACATCTCTCACCTCCAGTATCGTCCATCTGATGGACATGACTTTTATTGGTTATCATTGAACGTCTCAGAACGAAAGAAAAGGTCTGTACGATGTGCTTCATCGGTGAAACCAAACTAAAAAATTATTACTCTGAATTTTTTCTTGGATGGTAAAAACCTCTCATAATTCCTTGCACGCATTACTGATACACTGTAGTTACGTTTAGCCTCTGATAGATTATACGCTTTCAACATATTTATTCTCATAATTTATTACTATTTAGTAGCAAAATCAAAGAAAATTGTCCATCCTTTCTGAAAGAAAGCAATAGGTTAATTTTCTCTCCTTCCCTTCTTGTAATGGAAAAAAAATTCTCTCCATTAACGTAAGGGGCGGATGTAGCTTCTCTTCGTGAAACAATAAAAGAAATACTTATAGGTAACGGTGCTTGTGTTTCTTTCATTATTGAAGTTCGTTTTATCAAATATAATTGTATTAAGAACATTTGGAGGCAGACCAGGACAAGCAGACTAATGCTGACAATATGATACAAATTGTTCACTGACTTCCCTATAGCTACATCATTAGCATAGAACATTTCTATTGAAAAATTGTCATTAATAAATTAAAATTATTCAGTACTACTTAACGGCGACGTATGGAAATGAAGCACGTTTCTCTAATATCTGGTTCGTTGGTAAGAAAATATATAACAAATGTAAAAGATTTATAACTTTTATAACTGTAAATGTAATTGCATCGTTCAAAAAATATTGTGCAGTTACTGCGAAAATCGAGTCTAGAACGATAAACGAGGAGACCGAAATTTTAACTAGTCTAAGACTTTTTACCCCAATAAAAATGGAAAACTATAGATATGCTAAAATATTTTGTGTGTAATCCAAAATCTAGTTTTCTCATTCAGACTTGGTTTTTTATATCGAGTACACATAAAAGTAAACTTGAATCAGCACACTATAAGGAAACTACTGAAACGATATACCAAGGTCAATAATAGAAATACTGCCTAGCCAGGTGAATATAGACAAAACTATTCTTTTTTACAGTTAACTAAATATTGATGTTATTTATGAATTACTTATTTGTATATCGACATTAATCTTAATTTATATTTTCAGTTTCATAACAATGATAAATAAACCATTTTTCATATTATTACAACACACTTGAATTTATCTAACGTTAAGTTTTCTATAATATTATAATTATCCTCTCCGACTGTCCTCTCCCGTTCTCCAGACCAACGCCTCAGCTCAGACTCGACCGTCCTCCTCTCGATCTCCACACAAACTGTCTTCTCTCGCGTTCCCCACACCAATTGTCTTCTTCTCTCGCGTTCTCCACACTAGCTTTTTCTTGTCTCGCGTTCTCCACACCAACTGTCCTTTCTCCACCTTTACCCTCAACACGTCATTTTTCTCGTTTCATCTGGATCACCAATCCCCACTTATAATTTTGAGCAGAACACGTACCCAATAGCCCGCGAATTGATGCACCCGCAAGCGCGGTCAGGTAAACGCAAAAGTTCACACCTCTTTGTGCTGGCCTACCCCACCAAATTATGTTCCCACGTTCTTTTTTATAATCCCCCCACGCACATGGATCAAACAACGTGTATTGCATGCGGTCAACCGGGTACTAAAATCAAGAATCTATCTATTTTAATAATTACTTAATAACTAATTTCTTAACAACTATCTAATATCCACTACATGTGGTTTACTACAATATTTATGGAACTTGTAACCAAAGTAGAAGACCAGAACTTAATTATAAAATGTTAAACAAATTCAACTATTTTACAATATTGATTTAGGTTAAAATTTACAAACTCCTTAAAAAGAAAAATATATTAAAATTGATTAAAACTAGTAAATAATTTGTTCTTGTTAGATTTTAAAAAACATTTCTAAGCCTAATTTATGGAAGTTAATAAAACGCTATAAATGTGATTCAAGTTTTTACTCGTCCAGCCTGAAATCCATCAATAGTCATTCAATATTCGAGAAACTATCACTTGATTTAGAATTATTCGGAATCATTTTACATAAGTCGCTGTGTTCCTTTATGTATTCAATTTAATCTTGTGAGATAGTTTGGTGATTGAAAATACCATATGATAAGTGTAATAAATGGCATGCACGTGGTCCTGGAGAAAAAGTTCAATATGAGGCTTAATTGAGGAAAAAGCAAGGTAATGGAGTGTAGTGTGGAAAACAGATCGGGTAGGGATATTTTGAAGGAAGTTAAGGAATTCTGATACTTGGAGAGCATAATAACTAGGTATGGTAGAAGTATAGTAGTCATATTAGCAAGGATGGAATAAGTTAAGCATTTGCGCAAGATAGTCTTAGAACTGATTACCACAACACACGAGTAACAGATTTGACAATGTCGTTAGCTGTTGTTGTTCCTTTCCGTTGAATACCAATTAAATTTGGGTTACTTATACAGTCTGCTGCCTAGGATATTGTGGCAATCCTTCACTTTTTTCGGTGAAATGATGTAAAGTAGACTTAAAAGCAGAAGCCGCCATCGTAAATGCTCCAAAGATTTCAAAATTATTCTTGTGTTGGAATGGTGCCATTCCGCCTAAATCCAGAGGCAGACGATTTCTGAGAAAGCTCATCGAAACAACTTTGACGTCGGGTCCACGTGGGAATAGGGGATGGCGTTTTACCATGTGGGGAAAAAAGCAAGAGAAACAGGATCGCGGTTCCTTCCCACTCCCGTAGATATATTAAAATTAATTTGGTATTGAGAATATCACTTTGTAAAACCAAGAAAATCGGGGACTAAATTTTATTTCACAAAGCTCTTAAATATTAAAATAAAATATATTTATCAGTTCAGGTATTATAAATTTTAATAAAAAGTATTTTGTTAACAAATAAAATATTGATATAAATTAGCACTTTTCATTAATAAATCCACCACAATATGGAGTGTTTTACGGAAACTATTCATTTTGAAGGAGTATATTCACATTGGGTAGTATAGCATTCTTTACCAAATTGACTAATTTTACTGCAGCGAATAGGCCCCTCCACTTCCGTAGTTTTCCGGTCCAAATAAGGAATAATCATTTATAATTTTTTAAAATATGTCGCATCAACCGGAGAGTTATTAACGAACCGTATAAATACATCTTTAACATTGTACTTACAATTAATTGTTCCCTTAAGTAGTCGCATGGCGCCGCAGACGTAAGTAGTCGCGTGGGGCCTGTGAGGCCCATAACAATATATTTATTTTAACGACCTGAATATTACAATAAAATCAAATTAACACGCTTTATTGAAGATATCAGTATTACTTTTAGTTTACATTAAATAAAAACGTGTTGCACATACGTTTTCTAACCACGGAGAACAAAGTTGTTTGGAATGTCGATCTCCTGCTCGTCGACACAAGAAGCAGGGTTTTCTTATTCCAATTTTTGGCCTGTCTAACTTGTCGTTTGAATCAAGTAGGTAATCTCTAAATTTGGTTTTAATTTTCTTGGAACTTAATTGCTGCTCATTAGTTCGCAAAGAACAGGTTCAGCAAGTTCTGTTGCAAGTTTTAGAATATCAGTCCGTTCTCGTCGCACGTCAGGGTTATTTGTTTAAAATAAAAAAAGGTATTAATTGTACACACAAATGTAAAATAGTGTTAGTGGCCACCGCCTTGTTCGTCATTTGTATCTACGCCACCTTTCATCAAGTTATAAACAGTCAATATTTCAGGTTTCATTTTCTCGCCTGAATCTTTGTCAATGAAATTTTCTAGGCGCATTGTTTGTAACATTAACACTCATTTGTTTGTTTTTTGTACATACGATAACAAAAATTCTGTTTTTACGTAGTGTTCCTACAAGCGTTAGGCGCAATCACGGTTACTTTCACTTTCATGATCTGTCCATCCCTCACTTTCTTAATCCGTATAACCGTTAACAATTTACAAGTCCTTCAAGTTAAGAAGCATTTTGCTAACACAACTTGCAATAGCGGTGCTCTAAAATAAACTAAAATATTCTGAACGAAGAAAAGGGAATCCTGCAGTTGCAAACAACGTACAAGGAAACTGGGTAATAGAAAACAGCCGTTAAATTCCAGGAAAAGAACAAAATATTCCCAAGAAATTCTAGCTGCGTAAGTAGTGCCCCAAAGGTGCAAGACGTGGGACAATTAAATTTTTTATTTTACCAAAGAAATTAAAACCAGATTATTTTCCCAGAAGTTCTAAAAAACATATTTATGGAGGAATTGATAGAATTAAAGAACCATGTAAACGTTATGTTATAAATGATGCTGCCTTGAATGTTGAGTAGGGCCTGCCAGACCCCACGCGACTACTTAAGGGTTGCAAGAGTACAAAAACTGTTACTACTTATTAAAGATAATTGAAATAAAAATTTCTCCATTCACAATTTAATTATAAAGCTCTACGATTTGGATAATTCAAGGCAATAAGTATTTTATTATACTTCAATATTTATTTTACTCTTTATCCTAATCAATCGAACCACAGCCACATCTCCCACTTACTGTCAGGTGCGTCGTTCATCAAAATCCGTTTCGTGTTTTGAAGGCTTACCACTCAAGGTTGTCCATCATCACCGCGACACTGCTGTTCTGGCATTTGATACATTGTATAAACAAGGCAAGAACGACTACCAGCAGTTGATGTAAGTTTAGAAACCATTATATGGAGCAGAAAATAATGAACTTAAAAAATTAAAAGCTTCCTACATGAAGTTTCTAAGATTAGTTAAAGGCTGCACCAGACATGAAAAAATTAGAAACTAAACCATGACAGAAGAAGTGCTCATATTCAGTAATGGAGCGAACAAATATACTGGCTTCATTAACGTACTTTACGTCCGCATCCAATAAATCAATACGGATACTTAGCTGTTACGTTGCGGCAGCTCAGCATGAAAACACCTCTCTGGTCGATGCAATAATATATTTTTTTTTGTGAATACTGCAGAGTCAGACCAACACATTTTACCACCGAATTATTTATATTCTTACTTTATCCTCAAATCATTAATAAAATAACCAAACACCTGAAATGTGTTGACCTGGCTAAAACTTGAGAAAATCAAAATAAGAAGGATGTTCGAATTTAAGTTCAAGCCAAGAACGGAAGTTGATCAGTCTGAAAGGGAGGTGGACTCGGGATATTTCCATTGTCGTCTCTTCTTCAGCGACCGAAGATAGGAGAATTTAAGGAAAGATGATAGAAAGATTCAGAACGTAATGTTCTTTTGCCAAGCCGTCCAAACCTGAACGGAATCAAAGATACTAGAATAGATTTTGTAGATTTAATGAAAATGAAGACAGCTTTAGGGAGCCCAGGAGCCAGTTGCCAGCAGGAGAGATGAACAATGACTCACTTCTTTCCAACTCAGAAAGACTTCGGAAGCTTCCCCCCTTCCGTTCTAACACTATAACAAAGTGGGAGATCCACTAATTACAATCCAAGATTAAGTCACGTGGGGGCCTGAGGGACCCCTCCCGTACTCGTTTGATCTAGACTTTAACTTGGTTAGCAACGTAACTCAACCCTTGAATTTTCTCGTCTACGTAGCCTAGCCGCAGGAAACCGACGCTGCATTCCTTTGTCCTGTTTATAGTCACTGGCGTCCGGTGATCAAATATCACAGTGATTCTAACTGTACGAAATGAATTTATATTCTGATGAATATACTTTAAAAGAAAAAATTAGAAAATTATGCGATGATACATATAACACTTCGATATGCTACTTCCCACGCTAAAAGTAGCTTATCATCACGATACCACGGCGTATATGTTCTTCTTCCTCTCCCGTACCACTTGAATGCAGTAAAATCATAACTTAGGTACATATTATGCTGCCACAAATAATTCCTAAACAAGGAATGGAACATAGCCCAGCAGGCAAAGGAAGTATGGGATGGCTGTTGACGAGATAGTGAGACTTGAAAACGCTTGAGGCCTAATCCTGGAAAGACAGATGAACATTATTAGATATTTCACAATCCCTTTCACATTCGGCGTTCAAATAAGCGTAAATATATAATACACAGTTTCCTTCCTCCAGTTGGGCCGTATAAAAAATTAACCTAAGAATTGACTTGATTGTAATTTGTCATGTTCAGATCATACTTCGAAGTTTTTCTCTTTTGGCTGGTTACCCAATTATTTTCAGTCTTCCTTTTTTGGTTAATTATTGTACCTAAGTAACCGGGTCATACTAAAGTCGACAGGAATTGTTTGGTGCCGTTGTTACTCCTTGCTAACTAATAAACGTGTTGATATTCCAAAATGTATAATGTATAAAAGTAATTATTACCTCTGATCGAGGTATGTGGACAGCTGTGTCCTTTCGGACGTCGAATCAGCCTGTGTGGAAAGCCCTTTATCTAACGTTGGCTATTTGCATTGTTTGGCCATTACTTACAGCTGCTTCCAGACGCACAGTCTTTTGGTCGATATCGAAACTGCCAAGAATGTTATAATACCGCCATTGTGTTGCTAAGAAGGAGACCGGCCAATATTGCAGATACAACAAAGTATGCAAATACTAACTTTAGGAAAATAAATCATTACTTTGTGTAGCGAAATATACTATGGCCGCATAATTTCTAGTATTGAAAATATATACGTAATTAATGTATTAATTAGTAGTTGAGACCAGAAAAATGTAAATCAAACAAAAAAATCTACGAGAGGGCCGTTTACTTTCTGTTAAACACTTATGTAACGTGACTATTTGATTGATTTTAATTGAAGTTGTAATATTAAATTAATTACGATCCACTATTGGGCAATTTTTATTATTTAATTTAATTATTGGGTGAAATTATAATTTAATGAAAAATAAATGACAATGAATTTAATGTATTTAAATTCAAAATTAACATTTTTTTAACAAACCAAAAACAAGATTACTGACACTTATGAAAACAAAATAAATTAAAATGAAAGCTGTTGAGCACTGAAAATTAATTCTTTAAATCAGATTCACCTATGAAGTAAGCCATTTAGAGGCTACGTTTCAGGTAATTATGACTGCCAAAGTGAAACTGTCTGAAATTTGAAATTAACTGAACCGAAAGGAAGACTGCAGCTGTTTGAAGGTATCTACCTGTCATGGATGTCGAATGAGTCTCAAAGAAATGGACTCAGGACAGAAATCCCGTTTCCGTACTCCAGCTGGATATCATCACAGAGTCAGCGTTCCATGATATGTCTTATGATCCAGACTTGGACGTGAATTGTATCTATCCTCCATCGTGACTCAGAACTCAATACCTAATATCAGCTCTCGCTGGTGGCCCATAATTTAATGAGTATGTACTGCAAAAACCTGCTTCCACCGTAAATTCAATTGTTTTCAATTTTCCTCCTCCTTTTTCTACCAACCAGGCACCTTATATTTAAAAAAATACTAATCAGTTGGCTGTTTTTGAGTTGCAACCAATGGAAAATTTCAAGTAACCGGGGTGTCACTAATGTGTTCGCAAATGTTTCAAGATGATCACACGGCAGCTGATTTAAAGTAGTTATTCAAATATTCAAATTTACAGAGCTCCTTAATTTGGCACGGACTATCTTACATTTAGACACGGACCTGAATTTTCACTGAAGTTGATCCCGGTTTCTTTTGTTCAACCTATGAGATCCGAGCGTCATCTCATGGTAATCGTGCACACATGGAAAAACTTCGCAACCTAAATATTCTCCTTCTACTTTAGTTTGTAATAACTATTGGGAATAGAGTTTATTTTAATTAATTATTATTTAATTAATACATTAAACCTTACGTTAGGCACCAATTGTAATAATGATGAGGGGTTTATTTTACTTAATAATTATTATTGATTAATTTATTACGCCCCACGCTGGGCGTAGTATTATTTAATTCTTAACTTCTATTAGCTATAGAGGTGAATTGTCATTTATTTTCTAGGGCCATCAACTTAACAAATTAAATTTGGAGGTTTTTTTTAATTCCGGGACCCGTGAGGGTCATTGCCCGTCTGGTATCGAGTGATGCCATGGCAAATTCCCATTCATCGTCGGCCTCTGAGGGATTAAAGCCATTTCTGACCAAGTTCTAGGGTCTACAAGAGAAAAATTTAGGCTGTCACAATATTAGTACGTTCGAATACCTTCCATTGGAAGTGTGTGAGATTTAAAATTTCTTATAGAATACATGTCGCCCCGTTAAAAGCTGTGGATGTATAAAATGACTTGTCATTGGCTGAAGCCATACATAACTTTTAGACCTGGAACGGACACTGAGGTTTCGAGGTTGATATAAAAGGAGAGACGATTTAGTTATAGACGAGACGTCAAACATAGAGCGATGAGGAAGAGGAGATACAGTGATGGGAGTAGATATAGTAAGATTTATTGGGGACGTGAATCTGAGACTTAGTACAGGAACATGATTAGAGAAGTCAAGGAGTCTTACGACTTTGGAAAATGGAGTAAAGAGTCAAAGTAGTCGACATTGTTAATGAAGCATTCTGCTTAGTAGCAAAGAAGGCCTCGGCGGTGATGGAACCACTTCCAGCAACCTGAACATTCAGTTTCCTGAAGCTACAGAGTTAATGTACTGTCAAACAAAACATCCTTCAAAGCCGTCAGTTATAATACTACAGTGGTCTTCGCCAACAATTATTTTTTAAATTGTTTTTATTGTCGCATCAACATCTAGGATAATTAGCAACTTTCTAATTAGGTAACTTACGAGGGTAGCTTGAAAAGTTCTCGGAACGGAATAGGAAGAAAGTATTACATCACTGAAACATTTTGTATTTTTCAATGTAGTCTTCCTGTACACTAATGAACTTGGTCCAACGATGTTCCAGTGCCTTGATCCCATCTCGAAAATGAGATTCCTCCAGGCCTTGAAATAATTGTCAACTCCGGCTGTCAGTTCTTTGTTTGAAGTGAATCTTCGTCCACCAAGAAATGTTTTCAGTTTTGGGAAGAGATGGAAGTCTGGCGGAGCCATATCAGGTGAAATTTTGCCATGGCGACGTCACACGTGTCCGGGCGCGCATTGTCTTGACCGAAGATGACTTTCTTCCTTGCTAAACCTGGCTTTTTTCGCGTATCTTTTGTTGAAATTTGTCCAGGAGATTAGCATAGTATTCTCCAGTAATTGTTTGCCCAGTGGGGATATAATCTACAAACAGAATCCCCTTCACATCCAAGTACACTAATGCCATGACCTTTCCAGCCGAAGGAATTCTTTGCTTTCTTTGGTGGCGGAGAATCAGCATGTTTCCACTGCTTTGACTGTTGTTTTCTCTCTGGGGTATAGTAGTGCACCTAGGTTTCATCTGTGGTCACAAAGTGGCGCAAAAAACCTTGTTTGTTTCTCCTAAAACAGGCTAAACATTGTTCAGATATGTCCATTCTCATACGTTTTTGATCCAGCGTCAAGAGTCGCGGCACTCACCTTGCAGATAATTTGTTTAATTTCATATTCTTCAGTTAAAATGTGATGTACCCTTTCAGATGACATCTGGCAAGCGTGAGAAATTTCACGCACTTTCAATCGGCGATCCTCCATGACCATTTTGTGCACTTTTGCAATGACTTCTGGAGTAGTGACACGTCTTGGCCATCCACTGCGTGGATCATCATCTAAGCTCTCCCCACCAAATTTAAATTCATTTATCCAATTGGCAACAGTAAAATATGAAGGAGCAGAGTCCCTCAGTGTATTCTGGAAATCGACATGAATGACCTTTGCTTTCATACCCTTCTTTACGAGGCGCTTAATCACTGTTTGAATCTCGATTTTTTCCATCTTCGCAAATCACTGTGCGGAACAACAAAGCCACGTCTTCCAAGAGCGCTGAGGTGACACGTGTTTACTGGCAACAGTCCAATTGATATCACGTGAACAACTCGCGCTAACGCTGACTTCTGGTGGTGATTCCGAGAACTTATCAAACGACCTTCGTATTTCCTTTTAGTCAGCTTTGCTTAGTCAGGGAACTTTAATACACACACAAACACCTAAACCCTTCCCAGGAATTCAACCCGGACCTCTATGGTGCGAGGCTGTGACATTATATCACAGCGGAGGCCAGCAATTCTTCTTTGTAGATATTATGACAAAGGAATTTGATCCCACAATTTCCTCAGAATATCTTTTCTACATAACTGCAACATCCCACGTGCTCCCTAATCAGCTGAGCACATTAAATCCTTGGCCTACCTCTTCTATTCTTACCTCACACACCAAATGCTAATTTTACAAGACCCTCAGGTCTCAAAACGTGACCTATTAATCTACTCCTCTTGGTCAACGTCCACCATATTGATTCCTCATCCCCTATTCTGCTTAGAACTTTCTCTTAGTGACTCTATCCACCCACCAAAGGCTTCTATTCTTTTCCATTCTGAAACTCCTACCGTCCATGTTTCGCAAACATATAACCCCACACTCTATACGAACATTTTTTGCAATAGTTTCCTAATCTTCACACTTATTTTACCTATGAGTTAATTCTCCTTTTTCACTAAAGCCTTCCTTGCCTGTGCTATCCTACTCTTTATGTCTACTATACTTCTACCATCCCTAGTTATTATACTGTCCAACTAGCAGATCTTCTTAACTTCCTTCAAAATATTCCTTCCCAATCTAACACCCTTTGTTATTCCTCTGCCTCACTCAGTGATCTACCCTCTATTAATCCTCACATTAATCTCTTTCTCGAGGACCACGTTCATGCTATTTATTATGGTTTCCAAGTCTTTTTCCTGACTTCCCTAAGACTACAGTAATTTTTGTATTTCTCCTTGCAGTATTATTTCTTTTCCATATATAAAAAAATTATACTTACTACGTATATTTCTTGTAGCACGAATAGTCGCATTTGTTTTAAAAATAATTAAATAAAGAAATTAACAGATTTATTTAATCCAACTGTGCGCTATTTTATTAACGGTAATCAAAATATTCCCCAACTTACAAACATAACAATTTTATTATGCCGATTAGAGGATGGGATGCGATTGGGCTGAGGTTGCGATGGAGATCGTTCGCATATTGTGATTATTAAATATTTCCAATTCATAACTTTAATAGACGATCAAATATCAACGCCCGCATTCAAAGTGAGACATCGCAATATAAATGTTAGCAAGAGTAAACCTTTACGATCGCCGGCGCATAAACAGTAGACCCCTGAGCATTAAACGTGATAAGGTGTGCTCGTAAAATACAGTAACAGCTCGCGATAGATGCAAAGATTTATCTCTCATAAAATATGAAAAGCAGCCATGTAACTCATAAACTTCGGATTTACACTTTTAATACAGGACGCCGGATAGTAGCGATGTTGGCGTTCAACAGAACGATTTTTTTAAAATCAATTTATATTGCTTCGGGAAGGCAAGCCATCAAACAGAACATTATTTTATGAATACGTCTTTTCAGGCTATATGAAAAATACGTAGTTGGCAGAAATAATTTCATTCAGACATTTTAATACTCAAATTGATGCGTCGTAGTTTTAAAGGACAGACCTGCAAACTAAAATGTTACGTGGGTGCTTACACATTGTCGCTGTAAGAGATTTAATAAGCAATCAATTGTCCGTTTTTTTAGCTATACTGCAGAATCATAATAATGTTAATTTTTACTTCGTGTGAGACTCCTGCTACGTGGAATTGTTTGCAAGTTTGCGGAAGCTGCCTGCTACACGCAATTGGATGTTTTGTGTAGATATCGGGCAGTGTTTATTTTGCGCCAGCTGTTTACTGTCTGTTGCCATAGCAACATCGTATGACACGACGTAATTTTGTGGGATCCTGCGGCTTGTGTTCAAGATG
Organism: Eucriotettix oculatus; assembly: GCA_034510155.1. Taxonomy (NCBI): domain Eukaryota; kingdom Metazoa; phylum Arthropoda; class Insecta; order Orthoptera; family Tetrigidae; genus Eucriotettix; species Eucriotettix oculatus. Next base: position 255,747,150 of record CM067376.1, read on the forward strand.
TAATTGTGGTGGCTGGTTGACCATCTGCTGATAAAAATATTGCCGCTGTAGAGATTCTCTAACCGTAAATATTCTTTTATTTAATTAATCGTTGTTTCTATTATAATATAGAACAATGTAATTGAATCAAAAATTCCCAAATATGCACTTGTAGCATACACATCACGACCAAATTATGATTACAACACCCAAATGCAAACAAACCACCAAACTGGGTGCAAGAAATGCAGTCAATTATGCAAAATACTATGTATTGTAGTAAACCTTCCGGGCAAAATCCTCAATCACAAGAAACAATCTCCTCCCCTTTTGGCTTATAAAGATGATGATTGGAACACAGTAGACCAAATTCTGAAGTGGAAGATAGTATGTAAAAAGCAAATTATTGGCTGAGCAATTCAAACTCAACAGAAAATAGATATGAAAATCTCTTAATAGAATCTGGTAATGTAAAAGGAGAATGAGCCAAGTAATGAACCAAAGCCACCGCCAATCATTGTAGCAGGAGCAGGCTTCATTCAATCACCTACAAAGCTTCTTGAAAGTATAACAAAAGACAGTTTCACTCTTAAAACAATTTAGAAACGATCAAGTAAAAATATAGCCAAAAACACGTGAAAACTACAGAACAATTATTAAAGCTCTATATGAACGTAATACGGATTTTCATGCGTACAAGGCTAAACAAGGTAGAAATTTTAGAGTAATACTAAGAAAACGTCACTCTTCGATTGATACTGAAAACATAAAATCGAAATTGAACACACAATATGAGGAACATTACGCCAAGTTTCAAAAATTCCCCTACCTACAGAAGACATGCAGCAGTATTTAGAATATAAGATCAAGGAAAGAAAGCCGTAATCAAGAAAGGATTAAGACAAGGATGCAGTCTGTCGCCCATGCTATTCAACTTATATATAGAACAGGCGATGAAGTTACGAGTAAAAATAAAAACCTTTCCGACGATATTGTAGTTTTAGGGGATTCAGAAAAAGACTTATAGGTGATAATTACTCCACGACCCATATTTACTTATCTAATTTCGTCTACATGATGTTTATTAGAAATGAATATTTAACATAGTGTAAAAATAAAATCAAATTGGCACAAATATCTAACAGGAAAATATTAGCGGAGTCGGAAGAAGACTTGGAAACCATAATAAATGGCATGAACGGATGCCTAGAGAAAGAGTTCAATATGAGGATTAATAGATGGAAAACCAAGGTAATGGAATGTAGTTTGGGAAACAGATGAAAAACAAAGGGTGTTAGGTTGGGAAGGGATATTTGGACCGAAGTTAAGGAATTCTGCTACTTGGGAAGCGTAATAACTAGGGACGTTGAAAATATAGTAGACATAAAGAGTAGGATAGCACAAGCAAGGAAGGGTTTCGCGAAATAGAGGAATTTACTTACGGGTAATATAAGTGTGAATATTAGGAAATCGTTGCTAAAAATGTTCGGATGGTGCGATTGTTATATGGGTGCGAAACGTGGACGATAGAAGCTGCGGAAAGGAAAAGAAAAGAATCATTTGAACTGTGGTGCTATAGGATAGTACAGAAAATCAGATGGGTGGATAGAATTACTGTACTAAAGAGGAAGTTCTAAACAGTATAGGGGAAAAGCGAACAATATGGAGGATGTTGACCAAGAGAAGGAATAGATTAATAGACTAAGTTTTAAGACACGGGGGTCTTGTAAAATTAGCATTAGAGGGAAGTGTGTGCGGTAAGAACAGAAGAGGGAGGCTAAGGATGAAATACGCTAAGCAAATTAGGGAGGATGTGGGTTGTGCTAGTTATGAGGATAATGAAAGGGCTTGAGAAAGATAGGATAGTTTGGAGGGTTGCATCAGACGAGTCTTAGGACTGAATACAACAACAACGTTTTTCATCGGTCTTCAAAACAAAGACAATAACAAAGATATATATAAAATCAAACTGCCTCAAAATTGCGTAGTTCAATTTGAAGCCCCACACGAGGAACGAGAAATTCCTCAATGTGCTAAATGACAAAGATTCGGACACACAAATAATTATTGCTATCAGCCATTTATGTGAGTCAAATGCCCAGGAAATCACTCTACAGCAGACTCTCCAATAAAGGAATGACTAGATATTGTCAAATGTGTTAACTGCAACGGAAATCATCCGGTTAACTATAGGGACCGCTGGGTTTACAAAGAACTTCAAGAAAAACACTGCTCCGCATTAAGACAGAAATTAGTAAACCCTTGTGAAATAACATACTCTCAACAAGTAAGAGGAAAGTTTCAAGATAGAAGTTAGTATATGGATCTCATATACAAACTAAACCACAACAAAGCAACGAATTCTCCAAATCTCGTGTCATGATGAAACCAGAAACAAATGATGCAACAAATTAACATGATCATACACTTATTAACCACAGTTGTCAACAAACTGGCTTAGTGACTGAATCATTTAAAACGCAGTATTGAACGCTAATGACTTAAGTCAGCATGCACAGTAAGTCATCTACTATTTATAGGCGAATAATATTGACATAATGCTAATCTCAGAAGAACATCTAACAGAAAAGTCATATTAAAATACCACACTATTGCATCTATCATACTACACATCCTAGTGGAAGAGCGCACTGAGAAATGGCAGTGAGAGTAAGAGAAACAAACAGGACAATAGTTTTTTTTATTATATATAAAAACTATTATCATTCAGATTATCAGTTACGCCAATATCGATACAGTATATACAATATAAAAAAATCATGAAAATAAGACGTGGGTGTGTGAGGATTGACAAGCAGTGAACTGATTTTTGGAGGATTAATGAGGATGTGGTCTGTGATGGTAGAGTGGGTTAGGGTGAGACTGAATCATCAGTGGGAAGGATGAGGCCAATTGGCAGTTTTCTTTTGAGGCGACGGAAACGTGGAGGTGGAGGAGGATTGTTATGAAATTGCTGGATCGTGGGGTTTGGGTGGTTGAGTGCGCTTTTGATTAGGTTTCTTATGGATTTGGTGATTACTGAGTTTACATTGGGAATTTTGATGTTATGGTGGATGACGGAATTTCTTAGGTACCAGGGAGAGTCTGGTTTGGTTTGAATTTTAGCTGAATGGATTTTGGCTTTTGTTCCCCATATGGAGGAGGCATAGGACCAGGTGGGTTTTATTATGGAGAGGTATATGAGGCGTTTTGTGCTAGGACAATATAGGATCACTAAATGTATCAGCAGTATACTGTCAACCAAAACACAATAAAATGCCACATTACTCAGAATAAAGGGTGTTTGAGAAATAATTACAGATATGAGTACATATCATGAAAGAGAATACCTTCAAGTTTTGTTTAATGTTAGTAAACTTCAACGGGGGATCCATTTGTTGCCCTGCACACGCCCAGACGATATTCCAATCCTCGCCACGTATTCACCAACATTGTGGAAAGGAAATAATGTGAAACTTGCTCATTGTGCTGATTGAATAATATTTAAATGTTTTTTTTCTATTTTCAGTAACTGCATGCTCCACTTCTGGCTCATGTAATCACTTTAAATTGATAAATGTAAAATTTTCAAATTGATTAAAATTTGTTCAATTGATAAATTAATGCCTTATCCCCTGAAAATGTTGATGCACTACTCGGAATCCGTTTGGCAACAATTGCAACTCTCGAGAGAAATATGCTGGAAAAGCTGATATAGTGCTGAAAAATATACGTGCAGTGCGATTTTGAGATGCGGCACGTTCCATCAAAAGATTTAGTTGATGCGCGTAACAATTTGCGTAATGCGCATTTGGGTGGAGATGCTTTATTTTAGCCTGGACGCCACCAGACTCGCCACTCATAACAGCAACCCCATCCTCTCTCTCAGCAATCAATTTATTCTTATCTTTTAAAATGGTACCCAACTCATTCAACATACATTTTGAAAGGAATCCGCAGTTTGGCCTCCAGGATTAAAAAATCCCCAGAATCGTTCTTGTGGAGTAGCATTTACTGTATACGTGAACACTAAAACTGAGTGTGTTCCGAAACATCTGTTTTCAAATCAAGAATAGTTAATGTGATTTATGAATATAAAGACGCTGTCATTGACTGCTTTCTGGAACTGGAAGAAACTCAACAAATAATGATCCTGAATTTTGCTATTTGCTTTGTTTCTTCCACAAAGTTATGCCGCATATTGACATTTTGTATAACCAGTTAAAATCTAGAAATGCTGATATGATTACTGTAAAAAATAATGTATTAACGATGGTTCAGGCAATCAACAATATTAGGTGCTCTATTGATTGCAGTGACAACAATATAAGTTGAGAGACTCCTGCCAAACGGCGAAGAAATTCGTCTATCGCGAACGACGTAAAGGAAATAAGTGACCGTATCTCACAAGAGGCGCGATACCGTTCCCAGTCTTTGGACTACTTGAGTTGTGAAAAGCTTCTAAATAGTGAAAACTTTGTAGAGTACTCAAAACATTACCCGGACCAGTTTGTAAAATTATACCCGTTGCTTGATCGAAAAAGAGTTAAGAGTTTTGTATTGTCGGCCTGACTTCCGAAATATCGCAGGCGCGGTTGCACTGTTACCACTTATTACAAGCCAAAATTTAGCTGCAGATGCTTTTTTTTAATTAGCAAACTTCTGAATATTCTGGTAGCGACACCTACGCGCTTCTCAACCATGAAAAGAATTAAAACTTTTTTGAGGAATTCTATGACTGAAGATTGTCTGACAGCCCTAGCAATGCTATTAATAGATACGAGATTAATCCTAAAAACGGCAGGATTTAACATGAAAGTAATTGAGAAGTTCGCCAACAGGGAGGAAAGAAGAATAGACTTTCATTTCGGACATTAAGGTGAGTAATTATTGCTAGTAGTAGTATTATTAGTATTTTCCATAGCTATCCTTGTAAAATTTCTTGCTGTTGTCTAAGGTAATGTAGCACCTAACTTAAAAAAAACTCACGGGGAGTTGCCAAGGGGAGGCGCTGCGGGAGTTTCTCGTAGACGCTTCAGCCCAGAGTGACTGTGGGGCTTACCTGATCATGTCGGGGATGCCTCGCACTCTCTCTGGGTATTTTTTATCAAAGTTCTCATATGCCGAGACACCTTCACCTATTTTAGGAGGTATATGTACTGGGGTCAAAGACCTTGGGCATATGGCAAGAGTTGTCCGCTGATCCCATTGGATCAGTCGGCCAATTGCCTCCTGAAACTGGTGGAGACACGGAGAAGGGAATGCTGCGTCCCCACAGCAAACTCGTCTCCCGTCATTCGGAAGGGCATGAGAATAGTACCCAATGCCCGACCTACCTGATGCAGGTTTTCTAGGGTTTTCCCTGCATCTCTTTAGGTGAAACACCGGGTAGGATCCTTAAACCATAGCCCGGGGGCCCTAGTTAACCCTGGGCTACCTTGCTCTACCTTCCGCATCCCCCCTTTTCAATTCCCTTCCTATGCTATTAAAGGGGAGTTGCCTGTTTCAGGATCACCCTCATGTAGCCTGTTACCCCCCCAAAAAAGGGGGGAGTTGCCTGTTTCAGGATCACCCCACATGTAGCCTGTTATCCAAAAAAAAAGAGCTGCCACTGCATATACCCCAATATGACTCCTTCCGGTAGAAATTCTGGGCGTGACCTGATCTGTATATGCAGACCTTCACTTGAGTATTCTGAAATCTTTGCAGTTATCTGTAGTTAGAAAATGTACAGTTACAAAATTGTGAGCTTAGCGATTTGTTTCCTTGCCAATGTTTTTACTCATTTCGGCACCCTACGTTGCAGGAGGCTCATGAAAATTTGTAAAATTTTATTTGTAAGAACCTACAACATACAAAGTTTATTAATTTTCATTCAATCATGTATACATAAGGACTCCAAATAAATAAGGGAAAAACCAAAGTACTAAACCAGGCAAAGAATATGTGTTGGTAGCAGAATATAAATTCTAAAGAGAGCTGAAATTTTGCTACCTGGGAGCAATCATAACGGAGAACAATGAGGAGAATGATGAAATTCAGAGTAGAATTATGTCTGCTAATAGAGCGTACTTCTCTTCATTCCCTTCATGAAATGCCGTGAATTTCTTTTAAAAAATGCAATAATTTTTATTTTTTAGGTAAGTTTACACTAATTTGCGTAACTCTATGACTGACATTAGTACTTTTTCTCAACTTTTTGCTAGAGGGCAGCGAAAAAATACGAATATGGTGTTCAAGGTATGCTCTGTTAAAACTCATTGATATGTGAGTCATTGTGTTTCCCAAAGTATATTAGTGAAAAACAAACTAGAATCTCTGGTGCTGCATGAAACATACTTTTAAAGGGGTTTAGTTTCTAAATTGGTGTCAAACTGCAAATTTTTAGTTATAAATACCGCATCATACGTTTTTAACAAGAACAGTGAAGTGGAAGCCATGGACCGTCCTATAATGTATGTCATTTACATTGTGTTTACTGATCAATTGAAGCAACTGCTTTAACGGATTCATGGCCGACGGTCGTGAACAAGGTTTTATTGTATGTTAAAGCAGATAATATCTTACCTATTCAGTGTATAGACCCATTTACTCCGTCCATTCCAGAACTTCTTGCAATTGAAGGAAAATTCTGTTTACATGTCGATATAAAAGACATATTGAAATCAAATTTCATGCCTATATCGAGCTTGTAGTCCTTGATAATCGCCGAAACAGCTTCTATAGCCATCCACTACACAGAAATTTCTTTCAGTTCTAACGTCTTTTTATAACCTGGAATAAGGATTTAAGTTGATGACAATCATATGGAAAAATGTCACCATACTACCTCACTCATGCAAAACATGGTGCAATTAGCACGTTGGAGGCGCAAAAGTCAAAACTGCATGAATTAGGTTGAGGTCAGAAGACGACCTAACTTATGCATGGCTCACAAGTCTGACCACACGATCTGCAATGTTGCTGCAGCATGTTATATCGTGCGCAGGTCACCCTCATGCACATTTAAACAAGCGTCGAGCTGACCCGCAACTCCATAATGCAACACGACTAAGAGCAGCGTTCGTATCCCTATACCTTAAAATTTCGTGTCAAATAAAAACACACACCATCACTCAAAATATTCTCAGCCGTCCTTACGTGACATTCTAAAACACACATAATATATTACGAATGTGTCCTTGCTGAAATGTTTAAGCTGAAATCGTACAGAATTAAGAAAATGACTTACTAAAGAAAATAGGATAGATATATCTGTAAATATATATCTCGTTGGCCCCAACCTATTTCAGTTTTCATCAGATACTTCATTGTCTCACCACATTAGTAATGGAAAAGGTATTTAAATAAATTTACATACGTATTTAAACATATTAATTGTGTTCAAAAAATTGCAAAAAGATACAATAAATGCCTACGATATGCATCTTTATAGTGGCAGGTTGACCGTGTAAGTGGAAAAATTACACAATAACTTCTATTCGAAAATTATCATAAAATCTGAGCCGTTAAATTGAACCCATCATTAAAGACTATAAAACAATCATATTCATTACCTCTGTATGTCAAACTAGTAAAAAACCACGAAATTACCACGTTACGTGAGAACATTGGATAATTGAGGTTGTTGACGTCTTATTTGCGCTGCCTTCTGTAACTCTTCTTGTCGTGTCACTGGTCCTCCAAGATTTCATGTCTGATGGTGACTATCACCTGCTATACCATGAAGCACTGGGTGTTTCCCAAGAATGTTGGACTTGACAAATGTAGAATATCCGCATACGTTACTGTTATTGCTCTGTGCAGAACTCTTTTGCTCGTCTCTCCTCCCACACTGATCATCTCTCTTCCATCCATAAGCACTCCATATCTTCGTGGTATCAGGGATTCGAAAGACCAACTTTCTTTCTACCGAACATCACTTGGCGGCTGAAATAATTCAGATAAGAAACTTCTAAATAAACGTGAATGTTTGTTCTATATAAATATTGAAACGCGTAAAAAAATTTCTACCAAAGTTTGTGCACATGTTATTGAGATACAGAAACAAATGTAAGATACGTAAAATACCACAAGTGATAGGGATTGTGAATATCTTTTACTTCTTAGATTACCATGACTATTTTTAACTCCCTTAATATACGGGAAGTATACTGTCTTATGGTACCTGAGTTATTTTGAACTCTCTTAACGAAGCGGGTGTATTGTTGGAAATCTTAAGGTACCACAAGTAATTCTAACTCTCCTAGGAAACCGGTTCACTGTTTCCTTAGTGGCTGCAAGAGTACTTATCTGATAATATAGCAGTGTGCAAGAGCCATTAGAATAATATGTCGACATCTTGTCGAGGACTTTTCAAAAAATTAGGTGTACTCGCCCTTCCAAGTTCATAAATTTTCTCATTAATACACTTTGTGACAAACAATAAAGATGTAAGCACTACTAACTTAGATTTTCACAGGATTAACACCAGAAGTAAAAATTACTTAAATATAGAATGTAGGAGACTAGCAATAAAACAGAAAAATGTACACTATAAGGAAACAATACTGTTCAACAAGCTTCTCATACACATTAAAAAGCTCCGAAATGATTCAAATTTAAAACTGAACTGACCACATTTTTACTTGCCACTCCTATTTTGGATAAAAGCAGTATGCATATGCACACTCAATCATGTCAAAGAAAACATTCGCACTACTCTTTCCCCTTCCATTCTCCCTCCCCCCCCTCGGATTTTCCATTTCTGACATGTTTACCATCTAACGAAAATGATTACATACGCGGTGTCTTCCAATTCCACTAGCTGTATACTAAAATAAATTTAATAATGTTTTTGCCAATTTAATATATAATAAATGATTTAATCAGTCTTTTTGTAAGTATTATTTAATTTAAATATTAAATATTACGACGTTTCGTCTCTCATTTGAGACTCCTTCAGGCACTAAAAAAATTACAAATTGATCACCATGGCTAATATTTTATGACAAATTTTAAAAACAAAATACATGGTTTTACACTTACAAAATTTAGCTGTAAATGGAACTTCACTCCACGATTAATTCGGTCGAAATGCAAGCAAGTGCCGCAAATATAGCTCAGGAGTGAAGTTCCGTTACAAATTCAAACCAACAATGGACTATAACAGTAAAGAATCATAAATACAATTTACTCTAATATTGTAACGAGATAAATTATTTTTGTAATATTTAAATATTGTATTTTTTGTGCCGAAGGATATGAGTTGTCTTTGAAGGAGGAATAAGAAGACATAGTATTATCATCGTTGGCGGATATAGAGAGAGGGAGACGAGTGTGTAGTCTAGCTGGCGGCGACAGGCTGAAAAAGTTTTAAAACTTGTAAAAGGTATGTTCTTGTAATTGTAATTATTTGAATAAAAGGCAATACGATAAAATAACTCCAGATGAAGACAATTCGATGGAAAATTATTAATTATTAATCTGAAGTCCGAGAGGTGTGATTTATATATAGCCTATAATATTAAACAGATAGATAAAATTGTGTGGAGAGTACATGAAGATGATTGGCAACAAATAAGAGAAAAAACACCAGTGTTTTCCCGACGCATCTGTGCGCAGACTGATGACGTCACCGTGAAGACATGTTGAGTGCCACCAGGAGAATGTTGTTCGTTTGCAGGGGGAGAGGTGAAACAAAAGCTTCTCAAATGAGGTTTTCTTAACAAGTTTTCCCTTTTTAAAAAGACGGGCAATAATATTAAGACATTTTGTTTCACCCTCACGTGCTGAGGAACAGACAGTAAAGTAAGCGAAAAACCAAATATTTATTCCTTGAAACTATACACAGCCCTTTCAATAGCTCTGAAATGGGTTGTTATTTAAGCTAAATTTCCCCACCATACCCTGATGATATTCGAATTAATATAGCAAATAAATACATTACTATATATAATATATATATATGCTCCATAAATATCCGCGACACCAAATTCCTCAATATAAATACTTCATCCATTCATAATTTACCAGAAGTCCGCAAAGTTAGATGAAAAGTAGTATTTGTATAATTCAATGTCAATAATTTTTTTCTGATTTACTGGCCGTCTTTTTACTTTTTTATTTATTCTAAACTTAAAGTCAGATAATTATGTTTAAGTTTATTTTAAATTTATCGCTTTTAACTTAACAGTAAACAAATTTAAGCCAAATGTGGTATTTTGTTACAAAATGTTTAGGCAAATTGAGAAATAAAAGTTTAATTTTGGTGGCGGCATTGAACGTATTTCAACGGTGGGGTGGGACATAAATTTTTAAAAACATAGATGGGGAAGTTTGATGAGTAGAGCCAACCTAATTACGAATTTGCAAACATACCGTCAATTACGAAAATATCAAGAATATTTTTACATGAGAATGAATATTTGATGTTGTCGAAGAAAGTGACAGAGAAAAGAAAGGTGTAAATAGTTAGAAAGTAAATTTTGATTTCAAGTACAGAAGAAATTCCGTCAACCATTTACAATCTGTTGTGGTATCCTGCACATTCTATGAGGATAATATTTCCCTATTTGCCAAATTCCTTGGAATCGTCATGAAATTGTTGTTCATCAGTCATATCTAATATTAATATAAATTTAATTTAAACAATATTAAAATGTGTAATTGTATGACATACACATTGTTTTATCTAGATGTCCCCTCTGAAATAGTTGCCTCAAATAATAATAATAATCATGGAGCTTTAAATGTGAAAATTTAAATTGTTTATGCTATTGTGCCTTCACATAAAACGATTAATAATTTAAACATGTGTTATAACATAATATACGAGTTGAATCCATCATCCCATACCAAAAATCAATAATTGATTATATTAATTTTCGTATTAAATATTAAAGACTGAAAATATAAAATGTGGAATATTATGCTTATATTTTAACACTTAGAATTATAAATGTAATCGTAATAATAAAAGTACATAATAACGCTATTGTAATTATAATTGAAAATTGTCAAGAAATGTGACAGTTTACTGAAGAGGAGCGTGCATTGCGGGACAGTATAGTTTGTAGTACAATATATACTGAACAGAAATTATATTTATTCAATTATAAGGAAGTTGGAAGTCAATCAAGTCATAGATTCTATAATAATTCACTGGATAGGATCTTCTAAGGTTATGATTGTACCTGAAGCTTTAGATGGAATATATGTAACTGGTGGAATTTCATTTGATATATGGTATAGAATGTAAATTTGTAAATATGATTCAAACTTAGTTATTCCTAGAGACCAAACTAAAGAGATTAAGTAAATATAGACATGGTATTTGAAAAGAAATAGGTTAAAGTTCCAATGTTTAAAACCTATTGTCATACACGACGAGGAACGTTGTACGTATATAATTGTTTAGTTAATTAATTATGAATTAAGAAGATTCTGAATTCAGTGTAGTATTTTATTCACAAAAAATTTGTAAACTTTGCATATTTTAAATAACGAAAGTAACATAGAATGCTAATCATTATTGGGATAGTTTCGATGCATGGGAAACATAAACGGGCTGTAAGTGCACAAATTTATAAAGAGGATGAACAGCGTCAAAAAAATATTTTTACCTTTGGAATGTTTTGTCAATGGCGCTTCGTTGCTAAGCAAATTGAAAAAAAGAAAATTGAGATATAAACTCCGAAAAGTACGTCGCAAGCCTCGCCACATCCTTCAGAATGTATCATCATGAATACATAAATAAATGGTAAGAAGAATGGTCCAACTAAATCATCTCAAATAACACCACATTATAACAGAAAATGTCTTTTGGAAATTGTGCGCGTGTGAGAGACGATGGTTTGCATCAACCCAGAAGTATTAGTTGTGACTATTAAAGAGTACCTCCCGTAAATATTTGACCTTGTCAGGAAACAAATCAAGCTTCCGATTTTGAGATCGTCTATTACAGGCAGAGATGGTCAGAGGTGTGTATTCTTTCCTCACATTTTGTGGTAACGAAGCCTATCTGACAAAAATAGCCAGAGGAAATAATGTTTGTATGCACCCCTTTGTCCCCTCTTTAATTTTGTTCACTTCAGTTACACTCTGTATGTAGGATTTATGAAGTGTGTATTTTCCGTATACATTATTATATTGATAAAAAGATCTAATACATTTAGTTTCTTCCCCAATTGGTGGATCTTATGAGATGTGCACTACCAATAGACTGTTACTAAATTTAACGTCTAATTTTCAGCAGACGTTAAACGTTAAATTCAGTTGATGATTGAATGGTCATTTAAATTATAATAAGCGTTATTGTTTGGAAAATAATTTTATCATTAGGTTTATTTCATATGTCATAGTTTTTAATATGTTTTGTTTTAATTGGATGTTTGAGCGTGGAGCTCTTTGTCGGCACAAGATCAAGAGTTTACAATTGTTGTCATGACCTTTGTTTATGCACCGCTTAACAATGGCGGCGGCCGAGTTGTGTGACGTAGGTTAATGGTGCCGCGCACAAATGGACAGACAACGTTCGAGAAATAAATTTTTTTGTTGTAATTAGCCAGGAGAGGCTAACATCAGCTGTCAACTATGATTGGTGACTGAGGTCACAAGACCTAGTTTTGGTAATATGGCCGGAGGGTTGAAAAACGGTTGAGAAGGCCGAAGGTTGGTGGACTCCGAGACAGGCAGACGTGTGATTCAGATATATATGTAGAGAGAAGGTGTAGAGGCCATGGTGCAAGGTTGTGTCTCTTTGGAGTGGAGAAGGTCGCTGAAAGAAGGAGAGAGGGGATGTAATTTTGAGAACGGTAATGGTGCTCCTGCAAAGTTTTATGAGTAGCGGTGTGAAGGTTCATCATTGTGGAAGGAGACTGACGAAGATTTGATTCTTTGGAGCCAGTAACTGAATGGAGTAGCAGTGATTTACATTGTAAAGCTCCAGTTTATGCAATTCTTAATTAAATTAAATTCTTAATTGTAATATGTTAAAGCGTATTGAAATAATAATTAGCAGGTGCATAGTGAAAGATCACCTTATAAAATTTGTTCTTTCTATCTAAAATTTTGTAGTATCAAATACCTTTAGGGGTTTACGTGATGATTGGCCTAAATGTGAGAGAGTGAGGAGAAATACGCAGTGAATGTATGTGCAGCCCAATTGTCTGGTGTAATTTGGAAATTATTATTTTTTAAAACTTGCTTATTTTATTTAGTCTGTTTCTTTTAACAACAAAAGTGATTAAATGATTTCTTTTCCTTCCAGTATCTGCGTACTTCATTTTAGAGGGGCCTAAAAACCCCTGAGGTCATTAGTCACTTGTATATTTTTAATTTATAATTTTTTAATATAGTTGAATTTAATTTGAGCAGCATATAGTTTATTTAATAACCCTCCTTAATTTAATATAATAAAATGTATATACTGTTAGTTTTAATTAACTTCTTTTCATCTCTGTCATGCAGATTGGGATTTAAATTGGACCTGAGAGACAAACCTGATAAGTTATTCACATAACCAATTCAACTTCTCTTCAACTTCTCAGGGCGATAGTGGCTGAATACTTACAGTATACAGAGAAAACTATTACATATATGATAAATTAAATATATTACAGTATTTTCCCCACATTTTCCAAATATATTGTAACGTCCCCGATAGTAACAACGGCGTTAAAAGCTCTCGTACATTATTTTAGTAACTTAATTATTTACCTCTGATTTTATATTGGTTCTTATGAATTCTGGCAATGTCCCTTATTTTCTTTAATTTTCCCAAACATCTTATAACAAATGAATTCCCTCTTTTTTTATTCTTCCCTGTTTATTGCATTCTTTTATATTAAGTATTTGTTCCCTTTTGCACTGTTTTATCAAATTTTAACTGTAGTTAATTGTCACGCGATTTGCAGATGTCCAAGTTATTAATAATTTCATCTTCCTTTTACACATTTTAGAGTTGCAAGAAGATGCATTTGCTATAATGCCTCTATATTACTCCACGTCCGGCAGATGTTTTTATAGAAACTCTCTGAAGCTTCCAGAAAATAATCTAAGCCACGCCTTAATTTTGTCATTTCCTATTCTCGATTGTTTCGAAAGTATTTACCATTTTTATAATATTTCCAGTTACCAGTTTGAGATTAAAAAGATTATAACTTTTCTGTTGAAATTGTGTTTCTTTATCTTTTCCCTTTTCTTAAAAATTTACATTTTTTAAATGTCGATTCATCTATTCAGTCAAACCCACTGTTTGTAACCCATTTCTTCCTGTGACGAGTGACGCAATATCATTTCCTTAGGACGCCGAAACTGAGCCGTTTGTTGCCTGTTTGATTTACGGTCTTAAAATTTTTCAACCAGTATGCGGATAGGTGAATTAGTTCAAGCCAAGTTCCACGAAAGACGCGCGAGTTTTAATTCTACGTGACGGAGAATCAGCCTAGACCATCAATCCCGAATCTTTATTATGTTCATCGGACATATTTGAGGGTCCGGTGTTCAACTCCTTGACGAGCTTTTACGTGTGAATTACTGCTTACATTCCGATTCCTGTATCCTGGATAGTACAGATTTTTCCCCTATGACGGAAATCAGTTGATCTGCTAGGTCTTGATATGGACAATGTGCACATATTATTTAGGTGGCGGCTCGTGAGTATTTAAAGATATATGCCGCATTATCCCAAGAAACAATTTTTACCAGGATAGTAAGATAGTAAGCATACGTTTATAGGTGATAATTACTCCACGATCCATATTTACTTATCTAATTTCGTCTACATGATGTTTATTAGAAATGAATATTTAACATATAAAATCAAATTGGCACAAATATCTAACAGGAAAATATTAGCGGAGTCGGAAGAAGACTTGGAAACCATAATAAATGGCATGAACGTAGTCCTGGAGAAAGATTTCAATATGAGGATTAATAGATGTAAAACCAAGGTAATGGAGTGTAGTTTGGAAACAGTGGAATAGCAAAGGGTGTTAGATTGGTAAGGGATATTTTGACGGAAGTTATGGAATTTTGCTACTTGGGAAGCGTAATAACTAGAGTAGGATAGCACAGGCAAGGAAGACTTTCGCCAAAAAGAGGAATTTACTTACGGGTAGTATAAGTGTTAATATTAGGATGTGCTAATTTTGCGGAAATGAAAATGTTTTCGCAAGATAGTTTAGCATGGAGGATTGCATCAGATCAGTGTTAGGACTGAATAGCACAACAATACACTCTACATAGACTAATGATAACAATGGTGATTTTCTGGTCTAATTTTCAACGAGAAATAGAATGTTTATAAAGAGCACTGCATTCCCACTTAAAAATGCACCTAGGAACCTGAAAAATACCTGGTAGTACAAAGGTGAACTAAATTGACTATTTTTGGTGACATTGCGACACTACTCATCTGTGACAGATGTAAGGAGTTGCAGAAGTCCTAACTGTGACTCGGATCACTATATAGTAAGAACGAAAGTAAGAGAAAGAGTAGGCAACATACAAAAAAATGCCAAAGATGAAGATGATATTATGTGATTTGGATAAACTAAGGGAAAAACCCAATGAATTAAGAAAATATCAAGACACTTAAAGATCGTTTAGGAGGGTGGAACAATATAAGAAAGAATTGGAGGTAACTTAAGGAAGTGATTAGGGAGAGAAAAAGAAATGCAGACTGGTTTGATGAGGAGTCTATGAACATTCTATGGGAGATAAATAAAACTATAGAAAGGTTATACAAAGGGAAGCCCGAAGAAACACTGAGAATTATAAATAATTAGAAAGGAATATAATATAATTAAGAAGATAAAAAGACAATGGATCGAAAAGAAAATGGAAGGAATAGATGTGCTGAATAAACAGAATGAAAGTAGAAAATCTTATAAGGCAATAGACAAGATGAAAACCGGATTCAAATCTATGATAAACGGATGCAGAAGTAGAAATGGATAATTTAGAGCAGAAGAAAGAAAGGTAGTAAGCAGAATATTTCACTCCAACACTAAGAGAAATCACGGAGATCTCAGCGAGATTGAAGAAGAATAAGGCACCTGGGGAGGATAACATAATCGCGGAGTATGGTGGAGAGCCAATCAATCAAGCAACACATAAAATAATAATAATGATATTGAAGAAGCAGAAAAAGGCCGGAATAATCTGTCCCACCTTTAACAAAGGGAACAAACTTGAATGTATCAATTATAGCGGCATAACCCTATTGAACGTAGCCTATAAAATACTACCAACAGTAATTAATGAAAGGCTAAGAAAGATAACAGAGACAATAATGGGTAAATATCAGCGTGGATTCCGACCGAATAAGGGAACTAATGTTCAGTTGTTCGCTATAAGACAATTACAGGAAAAGAATTATGAATTTGGACTAAATATACGTAAACTGTTTGTAGATTTTCAACAAGCGTTTGACAGTATTAATAAGAGGCAGCTATATAATACCATGTATATAATGGGAATCCCACAGAAGTTAGTCCGCTTGATAATGACTAGTACATACAATAAGGCGAAAGTTAAAATTAACTTAGTGATAGCTTTCATTCTAATAAAGGGGTGAAACAGTGAGATAGTCTGACAACCACACTATTTATATTGGCTCTACACCATGCAATAAAGGACTTGTACCAGAGAGACACAATTTTCAATAATATGAGCCAGATAAGCGCATATGCGGACGAAATCGCCATTGTACCTAAATCTAAACAAAAAATAATAGTCGATGAAAAAATAATATAAATTGCAGAAAATATGGGACTCTAAGCGAATATCGAGAAAAAATTGTTATATCGGCTTCAAAAGTAAAACGAAAGTTACAAGAGAGAGAAAATTTGAGAAAGTAGAGAAATTTAGATACCTGGGAAACATTATATACAATGAGTCTAAATTAGGAATCACAATAAAAGACCGAATCCAAGTAGGAAACGAAGCATACTTTGCTTACTCAAAACTGTTAAAAAGCAAAATAATTATTGAGGAAAGATAAAATACAGATACATAAAACACTAATAACATACCGTGGTAACATACGGGACAGAATACTTGACATTGACCGAAAAAAGATCAAGAATATCTGAGGAAATTTGAACAGAAGATAATAAGAAGAATATGCGGACCCGTCATGGAACATGGAGAATTCGATATAATGAAGAGATTAGCCAAATGGTAAAGGGAAAGATACAATACAGTACATAAAATCATTAAGGCAGAAATGGATGGGCGATCTAAATCGTATGGACACAAATAGAACACGGTCAAATGTATTCAAAGCTAGACTATATTCGGCAATGAAGAAAGGAAGGTCATGAACGAGATGGGTGGAGGATGCGATAGAGGATCTCAAGATTATGAAAGTGAGAGAATGGAGAGAAAAGATCAGGGATAGAGAGGCATGGAGGCCAGGGCCCACACAGGGCTGTAGTGCCGTGCAGCAAGGAAGGGAAGCAGCACAATAGAACCATTTCAATCGAAGCAAATAAATTCTCTATTAAACATTCACTCGTTTAACAAAAATGCTCATATTTAACATAAGCTCTAAGTTTTTTCTAACGTATAATGGGCGCTGCGGGAGTTTTCTCGCAGGCGCTTCACCCCAGAGTGACTGCGGGGCTCATCTGATTATGTCGGGAATGCCTCGCGCTCTATCTGGTTTTTTTATCAAAGTTCTCACATGCCGGGACACCTTCACCTATTTTAGGAAATATATGTACTGGGGTCGAAAACTTCCGTCAAAAGAGTTGTCCGCTGATCCCATTGGACCAGTCGGCCAACTGCCTTCTGAAACTGGTGGAGACATGGAGACGGGAATGCTGCGACCCCACAGCAAACTCGTCTCCCGTCATTCGGAAGGGCGTGAGAATAGTACCCAATGTAGGTTTTCTAGGGTTTTCCCTGCATCTCTTTAGGTGAAACGCCGGGTAGGATCCTTAAACCATAGCCCGGGGGCCCTAGTTAACCCTTGGCTACCTTGATCTACCTTCCGCATCCCCCCTTTACAATTCCCTTCCTATGCTATTAAAGAGGAATTGCCTGTTTCAGGATCACTCTCATGTAGACTGTTAACCCAAAAAAAACCTTATTAACGTAATTTTCTTTTCCTTGAAGCCACGTATTGCTGAAGTCGTGGTCATTTTATTTTTGGGACAATGTAATTTGTAACATTCATGTAAACTTGGTATTGTTAATGAGTTTCTCTACTTTTGTATTGATTATAAAATAATAAATATATACAACGGCGAAGATTCTGAGAGGTTTCTATTATCTTTACGACGAAACGGGGACCTTTACGAGCACAAAATTACCGCAGCCAGTTTGCGAAGTAATTTAACCATTGGATTCATTGCTCTCGCGCAACGTAATTGATGGTTCTGGGGCGCACTCCCGCGTTCGCAAAGTTACACCTCTCCGCACGCCAGCAGCGTTTTAATGTGTGTTTATGAGCCGAGCCATAAAAACTTGGGGCGTCCCTGTTCGTCACAAGTTTCGCGGGCTGCAATTGTGACTGGCGCACCAGTAAACGAGCGTTACGGCCACTTTGCGGTCCCGCACACACAGATATACTGCCGCCTGCACCTACATTCCGACGACGTTAATTAGACAACTTTGCCTACAGAAGGAGGGAACAGATTCCCACCAAAACTCTGCACAAATTATAATTGCGTTTAATACGGATTTCTTGTCTGAACCTCTAGTTACTGGATGAATCTAATCAAGAAACCGATCATGTCCATCCTAGAATAAAATATCGAGAAAGGAGGATTATACATAACCTCTACAGAAGACCGGCAGCAGTAATTAGAATAGACGATCAAGAAAAGAAAGCCGTAATCAAGAAAGAAGTATGACAAGGATGCAGTCTGCCGCTCATGCTGTTTAGCTTATATATAGAACAGGCGATGAAGAATGTTAAAACGGAATATGGAAAAGTAATCATACTGCAAGCAGAAGAAATAAAAACCTTACGCTTTGCCGACAATATTGTAGTATTAGGAAAGTCAGAAAAAGACTTGGATACCATAATAAACGGCATTAACGGGGTCCTGGAGAAAGAGTTCAATATGACGATTAATAGAGGCAAAACGAAGGTAATGGAGTGTAGTATGGGAAACAGTGGAATAACAAAGGGTGTTATATTGGAAAGGGATATTTTGACAGATGTTAAGGAATTCTGCAACTTGGGAAGCGTAATAACTAGGGATGGTAGAAGTATAATAGACATAAAGAGTAGGATATCACAGGCAAAATAAGAGGAATTTACTTACGGGTAATATAAGTGTGAATATTAGGTAATCATAGCTAAAAATGATTGTATGGATCGTGGCGTTATATGGGTGCGAAGTGTGGACAATAGGAGTTTGGGAAAGGAAAAGAAACGATAATGTGGTGCTTTAGGTGACTGCTGAAAAACAGATGGGTGGGTAGAGTAACTAACGAGGAAGTTCTAAATAGAATAGGGGAAAAGCGAACAGTATGGAGGACGTTGACCAAGAGAAGGCCACGTTTTAAGGCATCAGAGTCTTGAAAAATTAGCAATTGAAGGAAGTGAGTATGGTAAGAACAGAAGAGGGAGGCCAAGAATAAAATACGCTAAGTAGATTAAGAAGTATGTGTGTTGTGCTAGTTGTGAGAAATGAAAAGGCTTGCGCAAGATGTTAGCATGGAGGGTTGCATCAGACTCGTCTTAGGACTGAATACCACAAAATCAACAAGCTCATCCAACCCCTGAACAACTTTGCCTTCTCCTTAACATTCTTTCTGATATCAGATATCTTAACAGTTTTATTTTCTTACATATCTAAGTGTGTAGATAAATATCTTCACGTAGTGTCTAAATATGATCTGATTTTAGGTTAAAAACTAATATGAAAATTTTGTTAGTAAAGTTACTTAAACTTTATTTTCCTCGAAAAAACACCGATTGCTGTTCTACATATTTAAAGACTAACCATGTCCAACGATACTATTTAGTTTTAAGATTGTTCTTCACTTTTCCCTGGCCTCCATGGACTTAGACGAGTTCTAAATGTTTGGTCCTCTTCAGTCTTCAGTAACTATGGCGATTCTCCAATAGCCGAAGAACGTCCGAGTTTACATGTTGGTGTAGTCTGGCTTCGTGTTTCCCTGCAAACCTCTTTATTATTTCCTTGACGGTTGGCATGGAGACATCTCTGTGGATGGCAATGTTTCGTACGCACCATGGTACATTTCCCGTAGCACGTAAAACCTTATTTTGAAGAGCGTGCATGCTCTTGGTGTGATTGTTTTTAGCACAACCCCAAAGCTGTATACCATACAGCCATGCAGGTTTGATTATATGCTTTTAATTTATTTGATAATGACAAACTAGAATAGCTTCCGATAATACATCTGTATTGTCTGTATTTTAGGTTGAGCTCTTCTCTTTTATTTTTCGCCTGTTCTTTCCACCTTAATTTTGTGTCCACAGTCATCCCCAAATATTTCGCTTTATTTTCATGTGGCACAATGGTTCAATTTAAATACATGAATGTAAAAATGTCATCCGGACAAGGTAGGTGAGCCTAGCTAAGCTTTACGCGAATATAGAAATGTTGAATCGGTCCTTTGACGTGGACTCGGATTAGCTGAGTTATTAGCGCGGCTGAATATCGCAAGGTCCTGGATTCGATTCCCTGGTCCGATTGACATTTTTCCTTTCATGTCTTTCTTCTATAATCAACTATACGAGGGTGGCCCGATAGGTACTTTGCCTACAAAAGAAAAACGAAAAGTGGCGATTTATTTCACAACATAGTCTCCTTTCAGCTCGATACACTTGACCCAGTGATGCTCCAACTTCTTTAACCCGTCTGAAAAATACGTTTCCTCGAGGTCTGCAAAGTAGGCATCCGTGGCGGTGATGAACTCCTCATTCGACTCAAATTTTTGCCGGCGAGTGACTTTTTCAAGTTTGGAAACAAACAGAACTCGCATGGGGCCAAATCTAGAGAATACGGTGGATGGGACAGCAGTTCGTAGCCCAATTCGGCAAATTTGGCCGTGGTGAGGGCAGAGGTGTGAGCCGGTCTTTGCCAAATGGGGTCGATTTTTCTGCAATGCTGCGTCGAATAGACCCAATAATTCAGCATAGTACAGCCCTGAGACCGTTTTGCCCTTCTCCAGATAGTCATGTAGATCACACCTTGTGAATCCCAGAAAACGGAGACCGTCACCTTTCCGGCCGATAGGACAGTCATTGCCTTCTTCGGAGCACGTACGGCGGGTGAAGTCCACTGTTTCGACTGTACCTTGGTCTCTGGTGGGTACCAGTGGATCCATGTTTTGTCGACAGTCACGAAACGACGCAGAAACTCCTTCGGATTACGCTTAAACCATGTCATACACTGCTCTGAAGTGGTTGCGCTTGTTTCCGGAGTTAACAAACGCAGCAGCCATCGCGCCGACAGCTTTCTCATACCCAAACTTTCATGCAGGGCATGACCCACGCGGTATTTTGAGATGCCTACTGTCTCAGCTGTCTCGCGCACCTTGAATCGGCGGTCTGCAAATACGAGATCGTGGATTTTTGTCATGCTATCCTCCGTGGTAGCCGTTTTCAGGGCACCTGGTCGTGGCTCATCAAAAACCGACGTGCGACCACGTTGAAACTCATTAAACCAATTTTTAACAGTCGTTATCGAAGGAGAAGAGTCACCGTACACAGCATCCAAGCGCTCTTTGATTTCGCTGCGCTATTTTCCTTCCAATTTCGACAGTAGCCGTCTACGAGAATGTACTACACGATAGTAGATTTCTCTAACAATAGCGGCGACATCGGGCGGTGAGGCTAAGTACTCATCGGACCGACCTCGTATGCTTTACTGGGCTTCAATTGAAGCATTTCCACTTCTTTAGACTACAATTCAATGCACCTGTGACCAATTTACTCAATGTCCGTTCTTCACGTATTTCCTAGAATGAGGATGTGAAGACTGTGATTACTGAATTGGTAGGTGAGCCTAAC
The DNA here is from genome assembly GCA_034510155.1 of Eucriotettix oculatus. Lineage (NCBI taxonomy): Eukaryota > Metazoa > Arthropoda > Insecta > Orthoptera > Tetrigidae > Eucriotettix > Eucriotettix oculatus. Next base: position 255,769,111 of record CM067376.1, read on the forward strand.
TTAGGTTTACGGGAATGGAGAGATGTTGAATCGGTCCGAGAATGTCGACTCGGATTAGCTCAGTTGGGGAGAACGCGGCTGGATTTCGCGATATCCTGGGTTCTATTCCTTCGTCCGGTTGACATTTTTCCATTCATTGTCTTTCTTCTAAAATTTACTGTATGCTTTACTGGGCTTCAATTTAAGCATTTCCACTTCCTTAGGCTGGTATTTTAACTTAAATTGTCGTCCATGTTTCATTTTGATATCATGTAGGTTTCATAAGATATTAATATTGTCACGTTTCTTAGGGATCGTGAGATTCAATAACACACACACGTAGAGGTTATAAGCGTTTAATCAACGGCGAAGTGCTGTACAATACTCGTACTGCTTAAGACTGACCCCGATTTGGAATCCAGTCCTATTTATACATACATGGAATATTCTAGAAGAAGAACATTCTAGAAACAGAAAATACTAGAAACTAAAGGCAAACAATGTAAATAAATTAAACAAATAAAACAGTTGCGTCGGGACTCGAACCCGAGTCTACGTGTCTGCAGTCCGGCTCGCTACCGCTCTGTCATCACTGCAGGTCTTGAGATGTGGCAATATACATATTTGTAAATTCAATTAATTGCCATTTTAAAGTTGGACCTGTTCTTTACCAAATGCGAATTATAAGGTTTCCCTGTAAGTGTTCCTATACTATTCATTTCATTACCCTGAAATTCTGGTATTTAGTTCTGATAATACCAGAGAAGTTTTCTATCATTTGAAGATTCCAGGTTAAATGTATCCTACCTTACATATATATAGAAATTGCAACATTACGCCCTCGCGTGTCAAGCCTATCAAACGAGATAGTTAAATTTCGTGAAATATTGCTTAATTTTAACTAACATTTTATTATAAGCAAGGACCCTACCGGCGGGGGTGAAAAGTACGGATGATTTTTTAATTGACTCCAATTTATGCACATTCTGTCTGCTATAATAAATATTATATATACATTTTTGTAATAATTAACCTAACGCTTACCTAACTAACTATTTATGAAGTAAAACCTGAAGGGCAATGCTTCTGTCTGTATTCTCTAAAATTAATTACGACCTCACATTTGGTAGTTCTTAAAATAGAAAAAATACGTATTTTTAATTCAATCGATATGTAAGGTCTGGTGGCTTGAACATTGTTAATCTTCTTGGCCCTTCCTCATCCTCAAACAGAGTTCTTTCCAGTTGATTTTGATGTCTTTTAAGCTTGTCTTTGTGATTATTCTGAGTTTTGTTATTTATTGCCGCGATGAGGCTATAATACTATGTTGGAACATACCAAGGTGCGTTTACTATTGCAATGGGTACTTTGTTTTGAAACCTACGTATTTAAAAAGGTAAATAAATTGCAGATACGTGCGTGCAAATAAATATTATTCGCGAGTAGTGAGATTGATAGTGGCTATTTCGGTACTGAACAATTTTTTCAGATTTTTCTTAAGTTTTTGCGATTATTTGAAGTACCAGTAGATTTTTTAACTCGATAAAGATACTAAGTAATTCGTGGTGGTTGTGATGAAATTCAGATCGCATAAAGTAGGGGAACATGAAAACGTAGATTTAAAAAATATTACCTTTTGTTCTGGTTTAATCTCTTGTTGATTGTAGTGGGCTAATGTAAATACGGCGACCATATTATTTGCTGCAGAATGGTTTCCTTTGTGGTTCTCATTCTTGTGACGCACTTGAGGCTTCCATCCAAAGTGGTCTACAATTGACATAGACCGATGGTAATATTGAAGCGAGGCTTACGCAAGCCAGCCTCTGGTAGTTTGAGGTAAGTGAAGAAGGGCTTATTGCATTGAACGTGGATTGTATGAAAAGCAGGAGCTGTAAGAGCAGAGGCAAGTGTTATTGTGCTGTACGAATACTAACGAAGAGCCTACAAACATTAGTGCTCCTAAGCACATCTTTGGCTACTAGGGAGAAATAACATATCCAGGATATTAGGTCATAGCACGGCTGGAAACACAGGAGAGAAATTAAATGCTCCACTTCCTACTCAAACGACTTGCTTTGAATAAATTAATTTGGGGGCATCTCGTATTTTCGTTTATAAATAACACCATTTTTATCCACACAACAGTGAGCACTGACAGCAAGTTCTGTATCATTCTTCTGCGATAATGGCTTCAAAAAAGCCAGAAAGTATTTTTGTTGTATTCAATAGATAAAATTTGTTCCATTAATTTAATTTATGCCAACTTTATTTTTTTATTAATTTAGCACTGTAACGTATATAGGGGATATTAATTAAATAAATGATAATTTTTATAATAATTACAAGACAACTATTTAATTTAACTAAAAACATATTCAGAATAATAACAATTTTTAATGTTTTAATATTTATGTCAGCACTTATTTAAAAGAAAAACTACATATAATATTTACAAAAATGATTTATATTAAACATTAACATTAAACTAACAATTTTAAGACTTATCTCAGGGCCGCATTAATGGGCCTTCTCATTGAACAGAAAAAAATTTACACTAATCCACTCGGTCCTGATAGCAAACAGAAAATTACAAAGAGTCACAGATGCAGCAATTTACCTTAGTGCAGGTTCCAGCTCCTACCTCGTCCTTTCTCCTGATCGTCACCGCTCTCGAACAACCTCCTCCAAAATCTATCTCAAATTCCATCTCACCGCTCTCGCACAATATGACCAGTTTTCATCTCACCGCTCTCCCTCAATCTGCAAGTACCCTCATATCAATCTCCACCACCAATCTGTCTACATCTCTTTCTACAATCGATCTGTTCAACAATCTTTAGAATCTCCACACAAATCTCTGAAAAATGCCTCCACCTGCCTTTTTATAACTTCCTCCCCACTCCTCTAGTTTTTATCACCAAAGTGGCAGGGATGGATATTCACCAATAACATTTCTTGTGGTAATTGGGGAAATACACCATCTGACGTCGCCAAATTCTCTCAAAGATTAGGTAATTCCGAAACCGCGACGCGGCGTCTGAGCTTTATTGCACTTTGTGCTTAACTCCTGTCTCCCTTGTTTTGACTCCTTGCGGCCGCAACCCGAACAGATGTGTTTTTGCGTTACAGTACCGATTCGAAACATTAAATTTTTATTGTGCTATAAGTTCCCCTTTATCATCTAAAACATAATAATGTGTTTTAATAACAAAAAAGGTTATTAATTGTTTTACAGGTTTATTATAATATGAAAAGGAAATTACAAAGATATGGTTTTATAAAATAATTAATCAATTTTTCTCTGACCTAAAATTATGTCAATGCTTAATATTTAATTAAATTTGAACTCGCCTCTTTCTCCCAGTGATCACAGGGAAGAATTATCTGAGTAATTCACGGAGCAGCTTATTAATCCACCTGCAAAAACACATACGCAATAATCACTTACCCTAGCGTGGCTTGCAAACTAGAGGCATTCGGCACTCAATGTGATGGCGTCGCGACGGCTGTCCGTCGATAGCATCCGGATCCCAGGACGGGATGTCGACTGACAGACGTTGGTGACTCGCTCTAGTCTCCGTAAATTTTCTCTAACCGGCTAGACATCGCCCTTTAAGGAAGATGTGCGTCTCACGATACTGCTACATTATCTGTCTGAACAGCCACCTCCACTGGTAAAATGATAAATAAACGTAACATCAGTGAAATAACAGCCCAAAAAATAGGTGACAAACTTAAAAGCAAAGGTAATATGTCTGCAAAGCGGATTACAGATTCGTTTTGTGGTATTTACTTTATATCTAATTTACTCTGTTTATTGACTACGTTTTCATCAAAATGTATATCATTTTATGTTTTAGCTGTGTTGAAGACATTCCGGTATTAAAATATGTATTAAACCACATAAATAATAAGGTTCTTGAAAAGACTGTGAATTTAATAACTTAAATAAAAATCAATCATTATTAAATAGTTCTCGATTTTTTATTTGTAAAAGATAGCAAACAGTCAAAATTTCAAACATGTATATAAAGTGATATTACAAGCTGTAAGTCACTTTATTTTACTTATTTTTGTTATTTAGTACATTTTAACATCTTTTGTTCTATTTGTTTGTGATACTTTACCGAAGCGGACTAAGCGTGTCATAGAGCACGCCTTATAAAGACCTGGTCACATAAAACCTGGAACCTTCTAGAAGCGGCCGCACCGGAAGACGAGTCCCATTGCGGGATGAGAACAAGCGACCCACAGGAGACAATGGTAAGCTCCCTTGGAAATGATCAGCGATTGGTCGAAGAATTAAAAGGGGTAGAGCAGCACAGCAGAAAGACCTTCACCGCGGACATCCCGAAACCAGGAACGGGAGCCGAGATCGCCCAATACGCAGACGAAACCTTGTTGTTTGCTGCGTCGTGGAACCCAGACATCGTGGAAAGCCGACTGAACACAAGGATTGGAGAAGATCCAGCACTGGCGGGTGAAGATCAACTCGTCGAAGAGCCAGGCGCTGCTGATCACCCAACGACGGCCAGAGAGACCCGTCATCCGCTTCTTCTGGGAGGTTATCCGTGGTCCGCGAAGGCCATGTATCTAAGGGTAACCTTGGATTCGAGGCTAACGTGGAGGCACCACATTAAGGAAACAAGCAGGAAAGTAAACGCTAGGCTACCCTATCTTTAGTTCTAGCTCGAAGCTGTCTTCGAGAGTGGGAATCTCGATCTACCTCTCCCTCATCCGCCCAATCCTCGAGTACGCGGCCCCAGTCTGGTCCAGCGCAGCGGACAGCCACCTGGAGAGGATCTTCGCTCTGGAAAGACGGTGTCTTCGCAGAGCATTCCACCTGCCGCCACGAACATCCAACAACGTGGTAATTCAGCTGTCAGGAGTGGATAACCTATGGGAAAGGATACTACAAACCTCCGAGAGGTTTTACCACAGGGCGCACGACTCTAGTAATGAGCTGGTCTCATCGCTGGGCCGATACGACCCTGTTAAGAAGGTAAACAGGAACCGACCTTTGTCGATCTTCCAGTGAAGTATCACGATCCTAGTCATTGTTAACTTAAGTTATATTCTTTATTAGGTTTATAAGCCTCTTTTACAGCTTGTAAGAAATACCTATACAAAAATTATTTATTTATATTTATATACAGATATTTACATACTTATAAAATATCTTATTCCACAAGTATATATTTTCCCCTAACCCTTATCTTACAGATTTTAGAATGGAGTCGGCGAACCGTTTAGGTAGCGGAGAAAGAAGTAGAAGTAGCAGCGGTACATTGAATGAATGCCTGTATGAATGTGTGTGTTTTAATTCACATTTTATTCAGGTAGCCTTAATGGCAATAATAATTGTGTTATGAATGAATGAATATACAAAAGATGACATTTAGTAATGACAGATTATATATACCTGTCATCGCGGAGCAGATTCCACATGGAAGGAACTCCGACCAATAGAAGAGGAGGCTCGACCTCCAGTTAGACGTCACCGCTGCTACAGCAGAAAGACAGTTGACATCGGGTCGTCAGGATGGAAACACCGCATTAAGCATCGGGTCGACAGTGTGGACGATCCACATTTGGCATCGGGTCAGGACAGGGTGAACGACCTACGCTTACGCACGGAGTCAACTGAAGTACGATTGGGACGACGAAGTGACCTGCACGAGACGTGCCGTGTCTGGGCCTGCGAAGAAGATTTACGCCGCCATCACGAGACTCGCCGTACCTACCGAGCGAAGAAGATTTCGCCGCCATCACGAGACTGCCGTCCGAGCCTGCATAAAAGATTTCCGCTGCCCACGAGCCGCTAGTACCTGCCTTCGCGCCAAACACACTGCCAACCGCGAGCGTGACTTCGCCCGCTGACATCGACCAACGCGTGCCTGAGAGCGACGCGCTGCCGGGAAAGAGAACGGGAGAACAATGACCCACGACCACCCTGGTTCGTGCGTGCTGACGATTGCGAACAGATCGAGTTCCGTCGTCGCCGCAATCACGCAATTCCCAATTTTATTTACAGTTTTTAAAACTATCATATTTTCATAAAACCCATGATTAAATTTATCAGTAACCCCTTTAATATAACTGATACTTGAGTGATAACTTTTACATTCTATTTTTCCCATTTCTAACGCATTAATACTATTTTTATCATTCATCTCATTCACAATCATTTTCCTGCTTTTTAAAATACTTATATAACCCAACTTCCTTTCTTACATCACGATTAACAGTTTCAGAAAGCTGAGACACATCAGCATCACTTTCAGTCAAACTTTTACACATTTTATTACTACATATACTCTTTATCCACTCTCTATTAATAAGTCCTAATGGGTATCCATCTTCAATCAAAAACCTTTTAAGCTTAACTTTAATTGGGTTAAATAAAGTAACATCCGTCAAACCAATCACCCTATTAATTAAATTAATAACCACATTCTTCTTCATATGGAACGGGTGTTCCGTTCTACAAATGTTTTTATAGCAGTGCGTAATTAAATAATTTCCTTGTCTTATTATCATGTCCAAAACATTAAACATTAACGTTTCATGAACTTCATTTAATGCTTTTTTGAACACTTCCAATTTCATCAACCTTCATAATTGTAAAAATATCAACAAAAATAATGAGTAACTTGGGCTTTATATTTGTGTTTCTGAGAACCCTATCTAATATTCCCACTGAATTCACACCCACACATGGCTATACCGTAAACCTGTTTTTTATAACTCATGTTTATATTGAAAATATTCAACTGAAGGCGTTCTAAGTACAACTGTTTACTTTGTATTACTGTATAATTCACGACAATTATTTCTTTCGTCAGTAATTGTTTTTAAATGTATTACAAGCGGCAGATTTTTAGAAATGAATTACAGCCACAACTAGTTTTAAGCGTTCTGATCATTAAGCTCAATAATTGTTCCTGTATTAAACGTTAATGATTTTGGTTATTCTTGTGCATGTTACAGTAATGAGGTAGTAGCACATGTGGCCCATCCTGATATGTGAGTGACAAGTCTGACTAACCCATAAAAGCTTCACATATGTGATTAATTTCTATATTAAATCCCTGTCACTAATAAAAACTAGATTAAAACCGCCGGAAACCCGAGCTGTTGGATTATTTGTGTTTTTTACTCATTAAATGCAGATAAAATTTCAATTTCATATTAAATTAAAGAAATTTATGATCAAAACATCCGTTTATTTCGCCATTATGCATACGTTACCTAAAAATTCAAGAAGTGTTTTTCACGATAAATAATGCTGACCTTATGAAATTGAGTGTGGCTAATTTAGAATTGAACTAGAAGCACAATTAATGTTCTTCTGTTAGTTATAGATACACGTGAAATTGTAATTCAATTTTATCATTTATATATTGTTGCGATACAAGTGTCCAGCCAACTTGATCTTGTATATCCCAAGTCAGTCCCTGTAAATAAAATTTAGCTAAGTTGTATATTTTTGTAATATGTTAGATTTTCTGCTACTTGAGGAGTATAATAACTAGGGATGGTAGAAGTATAGTATATGTAAAGACAAGGATAGCATAAGTAAGAAAGGCTTCCTCAAAAAAGAGGAATTTACTTACGGGTAATATAAGTGTGAATATTAGGAAATCGTTGCTAAAAATGTTCGTATGGAGCGTGGCGTTATATGGGTGCGAAACGTGGACGATAGGAGTTACAGAAAGGAAAAGAATAGAAGCTTTCGAAATGTGGTCCTATAGATTGTTGGATAGAGTAACTAACCAGGAAGTTCTAAGAAGAATTTGGGAAGAGAGAACAACTTGGAGGACTTTGACCCGGAGAAGGGATAGATTAATAGGCTACGCATTGAGACATGAGGGTCTTTAGAAATTAGCATTAGAGGGAAGTGTGTAGGGTAAAAACGGCAGAGAGAGGTAGGACTGATTGCGCTAAACAGATTAGGGAGGCTGTGGGATGTAGTAGCTATGTAGACACGACAAGGCTTGCGCAGGATAGGTTTCCTTGGAGAGTTGCATCAGACCAGTTTTAGGACTGAATACCGAAATAACAGCGATTCTTGTTCTGTATTGTACGCATATAAAAGAGGATTGATGGTATTTTTGAGGAGACTTGGGCGCCCGCCACCGGCTCCGGAGAGGACGCCACTCGCTCCGTAGAAGCGAAGCAAGCCACCGTCAGCGACTCCGTTGCACCAGCCGCCACAGCAGTCACCAGCGGAGCACCAGCCGTCATCCTCAGAGCTATTACGAGCATCGTGTGTTCATAACGGACGTGATTGATAACACACGAACTGTAATGATTGGAAATTTAATTATAATATCAATTCGAATGTTTTAATTGTGGAATTAAATAAATTAACTCGAACTTTTATAGGTCTTAATAAATAAAGATTATAGGGCGGTGAACAGAAAGAAGTATTGTTACGACAATAAGACCTGTGTTAGGCAAACATTTTGGATAATAGCATGTTTTATTAGAACATTTCGCAACTTCATTCGATGTTAGATGTAGTAATGGGACATATGTTAGCAAAACATTATACAACAGTTATCTTATTGAGTTCAAAAGTAAATGTAAGGAATTCGATGTCTATTGTAGACGATATCGATATATCGAATACTCAAAATGGTATAACGAAAGTAACTTATGATTTTTAATAATAATAATAATTTTAATAATAGTAAAAAGTTTTAATATAATAAATAAATTTTGTTAGGTCGTTAGAGTTAAAATGATTGAAGTGAAGTTATCGAGAAAAGAAGAATTGTGCTTCGTGACGACGGTGTTGGGCATCATTTAGAATTGTTGTGAGAAAGACGTTGGTGTGTATGAGTATGTATGTGTATATCAATATGTGCGTATGTTCGTATGTATGAAATAATAACCGTGTGGGGATGCTAGACCCCCATCGGACGTTTACCCAGGTTGCGAAGTGGGGACTACTACTCAGATGAGTGGTACTGATTTTTCGGGACAGACAACAGTAGCATGGTGAGGGGCAACATGCCTCACTATTACCGACTTGAGGCATGAAGATAGTGATCCGGGAATGGTTCAATGTTGGACAAACACAAGATGGCTGGAACAGCTTTAATGGTTGTGTTACTGTTGCACGAATGAAAGCAAGGGGAAACTACAGCCGTGTCATTAATTTACTTCGGACATGCAACGCTCAATCCATAAAAAATATGATGGCAGCCTCTCGGGTAAAATATTCTGGAAGTAAAAAAGTCTCCCATTCGGATCTCTAGGCGGGAACTACTCGGAAAGATGTCATCAGAAAGAGAAGGAGTGATTTTCTACGTAGGGTCTTGTAAAATTAGCATTAGAGGGAAGTGTGTGGGGTAAGAAGAGAAGAGGAAAGTCAAATATGAAATACACTAAGCAGATTATGGTGATGTGGGCTGTGCTAGTTATGAGGAAATGATGAGGCTTGCGCATGATAGGTTAGCATGGAGGGTTGCTTCAGACCAGTCTTAGGACTAAATACCACAACAACAATATTGTGCTAATGGGTCCTTTTAATAAATATTATGACAAGGTTTTCTGAGCGCCATTTACTTAGATAATGAGTTAAGCTGCTTTTTTAAACTTCACAATACATATCCTTTTGCTAGAACTTGTAGTTAAGATCTTTATTGTTGATGGTGATTCATTAGAGTATAAAAAATTAACAGATTCAATACTTAATTCTTTCGTATCCTATTCTATTTAGGTAAATAATGTATTTCCCAAGTTATAAATATTTCAACCGTGAGGCTCCTAATTATGAATGCCTGGCAATCTGAAAATATGGAAAAGCGATTTAATGAATACTCTGTATTTTTATTGATTGATTTTCCGTGCTGTACATTTTATGTGATTATATACATATCATAGATGTTATGTGTGTGATATATTTATTAGTGTTCGGTGTATATTTGTGTTTGGTATGATAAGGAAGGGTCGCATTAGTTTCATTTAACATATAAGGGCAATTTGCGAAATTTATACAATACAATTTAAAAATTAAGATTCTTCGCTCATATAATAACAATGAAGAACTCTAACGCTAGTAACCGTAATGCAAATTCTGAGGCATTCTAGCCAAGTTATTTGCGCAAAATATCATGCAAATGAAGCAATTCTCCAAAAAAATAAATAGTTGCGAGATAAAGCTTACGGAATTTAAGAATGAAATGAAAGATGAATTAAAGGAGAGTTTTCCTGTATTAGAGTAGAAGTTGAAGAGCAACAAAAGAAACTCGTGAGATATTGACAAATAAATACAAACTCTACCCGACTTGTGTAATAATGTAGAAATGAAATAAGGAAGATATATTAGTAATACGTAAAAACGAGCATTATAGGACATGAAGTTAAATAGTTTAAGAGAAGTCCGCGAAGTAGCTCAGGTCTTAAATGAAACCTTTCTTGAAGGCACAGGAAATGAGAAAAGGTAGTATCGAAAAGAATGGGGTTACTGCAAGGTAATCAGTATCGATCAGGAGGAGGAATCGTAAAAGAAGAAGGCAGATTAAATGGAACAATCGCAAAAATGTCTACCGAGATAAAGAATGAAAGCCAATCAAAGTTCTAATTCACCAAAGTATGTGGAAAATCTGATGTTATAGATTATGGACAGTATTGGTCGAGCTGTAGTTCCGGTTGTATATTTAAACACAAGCCTCACAAGTTTCCAAGAAATAAATTGACAGCAATGGAAATAATTGTACGTAAAGTTATTTAATTAAAAGAAAGTGATAAAACTCCACTTTCTATTAAAATTGTTGATGACAGGAATAGAAAGAACCCAGATCCAATATATCAGGATGTAATGAGGCGAACAATACAAATTCTTCTTTAAAGGAAAAATCAAATATAGGACAAATAAATATTAGAAACAAGGTACCTATTGACTTATAGCTACGTATGGTATTCAAAGAACTCGTGGAAATACATACGAATTATTTACAGAGTCAATCTACGACCTCAGAAAATTGTAATTATAGGCAATGTAATAAAATATATTTAAAGGAAGTGACCGCGTTGTGTAGCATGTAAATAAAAGTTATTTATCAGAAACTGAATCAGTCGAGTATATTTGTTTAATAAATTATTTTTATTGAATAATCTGCGTACGTCAAGGGGTTATTGCTCTTGAAATGACGTTTTGAGGGAATAAGAAGCGCTGCTGCTCACCCTGCCACCATCGGCAATCTGTCGGGAAGATAGTTTCGATATCAACATTTTGACAGAAAGTGCCATAGCCTGGTGCATGAGCTTCCGTGACAATGGGGCAAGACGTGTGAAATTCGACTTGGAAACTCGAAAATGTAAGATGAATTTCTATTGGCTGAAGTAGTGAATAATTCATGCTAGAAAGGATATCGGAGGTTTCAAAGTTGCTGAGAAAGATTGGGGGAGTTAGTTGTCGTTAAGAAGTGGTTGAAGTGGGATGAAGTATTCAGAGAGAGGTGGTTAATTACTTTACTTATATTCATCTGATCCCCCTCCTACCCTAAACTCTAACAATACTCACCGTAAAACACTATCTAATGAAATATTATAAACTGCAATAACTTGTTACGTCCACAGCTCTGTCGTTTCTGTCGCTTTTAAATTGATAGTCAATGTATTTTCAATTTATACAAGCATTCATGTCAATTTTTTATTCTTCGAATAAATATGTATATAACATATCTTCGGATAAAAGTTTGCAATAATAATAATGAAAAGAGCTGGTTAGTGGAATTTTGGTTTGTAGGCGGCGGGCAGTAGTTGTTGCGAAATAAGAGTAATAGAGAAATTGCTTTTAGATTAAGTAGGAGTGGTGGTTAGGTTGTGGTTAAGAAATTGTTAAGTTGGGAGAATAATTCAGAAACGGCTGTTGTTGACGTTATGGCTAAGATTTTACTGTGTGGTTAAGGTAAAGCTAAAGAGAGAATTTGTTGAGAATTGGTTATTAATATTTCATACAGAGAGGACAGTAGTTAAAAGGTTGGTAATATTTCAGTCAGGGCAGTTATCGAAGGAACGAGAATGGAGAAGTGATGGAAGGGACTACAGTCAGTTATGTTGTAGAGCGGGCGTGAAAACACTTGGTGGTAGCAGAGACGAGGTGTTCAGACAAATTTTAAAGGCAGTGGTTTTGGCCGCCCATTTCCAGAAGGTATTTCTGATAATCAGTCTACGAGTTCCGGCGTCGTTGATGGTAACGTAAAAATTAACTATAAACTTCTCAAAGCCGTCAATTACATACCACAGAGGTCATCGACACCAACAATTAGTGTTAGATATAATAAATACCAGGTATCCCCATTTCTTAATTTTAATCATAAATTAATTTTTTTGAAACGTATACTTTTTAAAGAACAGGAAGATTAGTTCTATTTGTAGTTTGGTAAAATGTATTATAAAATTTTAATCGATCCTATTGTTCATTACTTATAGTAAAATCCAAATCCCCTTAAAAACGTTACCAATCATTACGAAGACAAAATTTTTAGACAATGGCTAATATCCTAAACTTATTTAAATAACCGAGAAGTATGTACTGTGCTAGAGAAATAATTATGAAAAGATTATAATTAATTATTCCTATCCACTACCACTATTACATTGAGACGCCACTATCCGCTATTATGTTAAGTGATTGACTGGGATTCAAGCAATACAATCACGACGTACTAGCTCATATTACAATCAATACGAATACAATTAATTTTGAGTTTACTAAATTTAAAAATAAAATCAACAGGTAATAATTGTGTTCAGAAGTCAATTTCTAATAATTATATTGTTTAACCCTTGTTTAATAATTTGTCTAACAGATTCAAAATATTATTTACGAAGTAAAATAAATATTCCGGTAATATACAAATCTGTTAATTCTTTATCTTACTTTGTTAAACAACATAAATATTTGCTTATTATCATTGGCTATCATAATGTTGTTTACAAATTTTTATGATGGTTTAGTAAATTCTTTTTTTGTTTTGGCTATGTTCTTTGTGTTTACGTCTTTAGATGATTTAGTTTATTTATAAGGACCACAATGGATGGTAGTGTGGTATTTTATTTATTGGTAGGTGGGGGAGATATATTTAAACTATGGTGATTACGATTTTGATCAATAAGGGGTAAAATAAATTATAACTTCTAAATGTAACAAAAAAAGAATTTTTTAAGCTATGTATTTTGTGGAACCCTTGCTTACTAAATCGGGAACATGAGTTACTCTTTCTCAGGGAAAGCTAATGCTCAATGAGTATATTAATAAAATATGAGAGGAGGGCGAACACTTGATAGAGAAGCGACCAGAGGCGAGAAACAATAAAGTGGGTACATCACCACGGCGTTGTGACGATCCCCGACGTCCTTGCTGGCTGGTGACTGCTGGTTGTAGTCCCCAAAGCGTCGGAGGTAGGCTGAGCGTCGCTTTCGTCACTCCATTAGGGGAGTCATTAAAGACTTGGAAACCATAATAAATGGCATGAACGTAGTCGTGGAGAAACTGTTCAATATGAGGATTAATAGAGACAAAACCAAGGTAATAGAGTGTAGTATGGGAAACAGTGGAATAATAAAGGGTGTTAGATTGGGAAGGGATATTTTGACGGAAATTAAGGAATTCTGCTCCTTGGGAAGCGTATTAACTAGGGATGGTAGAAGTATGGTAGACGTAAAGAGTAGGATAGCACACGAAAGGAAGGCTTTCGCGAAAAAGAGGGATTTTATTACGGGAAATATAATTGTGAATATTAAGAAATCGTTGCTAAAAATTTTCGTATGGAGCGTGGCGTTAAATGGGTGCGAAACGTGGACAATAGGAGTTTGGGAAAGGAAAAGAAACGATAATGTGGTGCTATAGGCATCTGAAAATCAGATGGGTAGATAGAATCACAAACGTGAAAGTTCTAAACAGAATAGGGGAAAAGCGAACAATATGGAGTACGTTCAGTAAGAGAAGAGTAGTTTAATTATCCACGTTTTAAGATACGAGGGTCTTGTAAAATTAGCATTTGAGGGTATTGTATGGGGTAAGATCAAAAGAGGAAGACCAAGGATGGAATATGTTAGGCAGATCAGCTAGGATATGGGTAGTGTTAGTTATAAGGAAATGAAAAGGCTTGCGTAGTATAGGTTAGCATGGAGGGTTGCATCAGACCATACCATAACAACACATATCATTCATCCGACTAACTGTGTTATTATTAGCGTAATATTGACAGCATGATTGAGAGAGACGGAGGGTGAGCATTCTCACGCCATCTATTGTTGTAAACCTGTGAAATCGGGATCCGTTCAAAACAAAATGCGAGTTATAACGTTTGCCGCGAAGTGATCATTAATAAAGGATACCATACTTCTGTTTTCAGGGCAAAATAAAAAAACTATTTCCGCGCGAAAGAAGTCGCGGACATAGCTAGTTCATTAGAAAAATTTATCGCTTCCATGAGCTTCATTGCAGTCCGGTGAGTTGTAATCTGGGTTGTCGTCTCCGAGGGTACTGCGTCTGTCTTTGAGATTTTTTTTGCAAGACTTGTTCTGGTGGTCCATGGTGATAACTTTGTTGCACGGATTGTTGGAGGATGACTATTTGTGTAAATGTGAGAATGCGTTAGTATAGAGGGACTAGATCTTACACTTGATCACTTCTGGATGTCTGTCTGGGGAAAGTGGATGGAGAGAAGTTGTTAACTAATAAAATCTGGTTCTGAATAAAAACTTAGGATTTAGGGAGGAAATACGAGGATATTTTTATAACAACTAAACTTCAAGTCCAGATTATTTCTTAGCAAGATTGATAATATTTTAATTATTACTTATTATATAGCTTTTTTAATGATTTCAACATGCCGACCTCCTGTGGTGTAGTGGCTAGCGTTGCTGCCTCACAACCCAGGGGTTAAGTTTTCTGGAGCATTGATACACTTACCACGTATCACTCCAAATTCGGAATGTGTCACGCGAAGTGGCAGTCAACAGCCGTCCAGGTAGGCCCAGGCTGTACAGCCAAGATAAAATCAACATTCGATGTTAGGTCACTTCAGGAGCATTGAGAACCGTGTGCTTGATGATAGCTGCAGACATATTTTATATTAAGTTTAAACTTTGACAGCTTCAGTCTCAAGTCACCCCTATTTTTAGGGCGATAGTGATGCACACCGTTCCAATCGTCCCATACACTGCACATTATTATTTTATTACGAATAGTAAACAATGCTCACGGTTTAAAATGTAATTTATAATAATTAAACCTTTCACGTGAGCCTCTATAGCAAATACAACATTAACTACTGCTTATTTAAAATCGAAATATTAATAACTATTAATATTGTATTTTTTTGACATAAGGGGCAGTCGATATTGAAATAGAATTAAACAGGCTATGTGTGAGGTATTAACGAAATTCTTCTTTATTTGAAAGGCCCGTGTATGGATTCGTTTAAATGTCCAACGCGGCTTCTCACGATGGCAAGGATCCAAGCGGTCCAAGTTTTAATGACTCTGTCGCATATATATGGCTGAATTTGAGTGATTATCTAGGATATCTTGACTTAAATGGCGTCTGAGGTTTTCCGCTAATAGGAATAGACCTGCGACTTCAAGAAACCCTACAAGAAAAAGTCAAGCGGAGTCCAACCGCACGATGTTGGTGGCCAATTCACGTTACCTCTGCTAGAAATAACCATACTCTCAAATTGTTCATGCAGATTATCCATCGTGGCGTCCGTTGTGTGGCACGTGGTGCCTTCCTGCTGAAACCACGTGTCTTTTACATCCATATCGTTCAATTTGGGCTAAAATAAATCATCGTTCTCTACCACTCGTTTTCAAAAAAGTACGAACCAATGACGCCATCGGCCAATAATCCGCACAAAACAGTAACTTTTTGCGGTTGTCTGACCACCTGTTGAACCTCGTGCGGGTTGGCTGTGTCCTATATGCCAGTTATGCATGTTAACAAAGCCACTCATCTAAAATATGTCTTCTCGCTGAAAATTATTTTTCGTACAAAATTAAGGTTCTCTTTCAAACGCTCCAAAGCCCAGTCAGCGATAAAAACGGCGTTTTCTGTGGTCAATAACTATGATCTCCTGGGTCAGTGGCATCTTGTACGGGTGTAGGCTTAAGTCCCAATGCAAAATTCGTCTATTTTAAGTCTGCGAAAGGCTGAGATCTGCGTGAAATTGACAGCCTCGGGTTCTCCTGTACACTTTCACGAACGGCGGCGATGTTCTCGGCCACCGCGGCCTGCCGTAAAATGGGAGCAACCTTTGCACTAACGATAATAAAGTTTTGGACGCGCTGCTCAATCGTGTAACTTTCCATGGTGATTCGACAACAGTGACTGAATATTTAACAGCAGATTAGACAGACGCCACCAAAACAGCACGGTTGCCACAGGCTGCCATTATCAACCTGCCCCAATTAGATGGTTTGTTTTCAAAATCTGGACGAGATCATCGAGAATTTTCCCTCTAAAGAATTAAATTGCCTCATGTTGGGCGTGGCACCCTCGTTGGCAGACTCTGGTCTAAACTTTAAAAACCAACTGCCTCCCAGGGTTGTATTTTTAAAACAGTAAATAATAGTGTGAAAAATTCAATTTTGAATGTAAATGAAGTGACTTAGGTAGTGCATGATAGAAAATGTTTGAAAGCACGAGTGTATTGTAACGAACCACCTTTACTACTTATTAATTACGCGTGGATTTTAATTTAAAATAATAACATGGAGGAAAGTGGTCAATAGCTAACCCTAGTTTACTACAACAACAAAAAAACACAATAAAGCAAATTTCTATTCAAATCAAGTTCAATTTTAGACAATCATATTTTGATTGCAGTAATAAAATTAACTTTTGTACGATAATGCACGTCACAGTATATTATCTAATATGTAATTAAACATAAGCTTAGCATTTAATTTGTAGAAGCACAATGTTTATTAGAATAATTTCTTAATGTAATTAATTATTGATTACGTACTTCGTCCACTGAATTATAATGAAATTGAAACTATCTTTCTTTCCTGTATCTATTTTGACTGTCAGAGAGACATCATAAACAACGGCATATTGGGCCATTCTACCTTTCTTTTTATAACTATAGCAAAAATTACCCGATAAAAATAACGTTTTGCGGTTTTTCACAGGCTCTCTGCGCTCACGAGCTCATTCTATTATGAGAAATCTTTAGAATAATTATTCATATACTAACATAATAGCACATTCCAGTTACATTGCTGTTCCTTCGTTGTGCTACAAGTTGTGATGATACTGAGAAACCCGTCACTTGATGTCGTCACTGACCGGTTTTGTTTCTTCAAACTGTTCGTCTCATCGTTTTCACACTCGTTCCATTTTTCCTAAAAAAGTCTAAAAGTTTTGAATGAGTAATATCTTAAAGCTGTAAAATAATATTTAAGAAACAGTAGTGTTCACACCAAATAATTTGAGAGGATATCAATGCTTAAAACTTTATTTACTGCGAATTGATTAAAAATTGTTTTATGTTACTCCATATCTTATCTTAGGAAGAAAATTTTATTCATGCACGTTTTTATAATTCTGGAATATAATCGTAAAACCATTACATGGAGTCATTAAGATATGATAGCCGAACGAATTAAATCAAAAAGTATATAACTACATTAAACAGTTTTTAATGATCTTCTAAATCGTACGGAAATAGGAGTATTTCAAATGTTGGTAACCCCTTTTTCTTTTAATTCAATGCAATGTTGTTTGCGCGAACACTGAAAGCTTCAAGTCATATGACTTATATTACAGTCATCTGTAACAACAGCTTATTATTTTATTTTCATCGAAGGAACAGGAGACCAGCAGGATTCCCAATTGCGTTCAGAATAAGATGTATTTTATACCAATAGAAAACCTCAAATACAAACTATCTTTTGGTAATAATGGCTGATATACAATACGATTTTGGTTCTACGTGATGGCCAAATACAATACTTGTACGTAGAGAAATACTTCCCATTCAACTAACCGTTTATTAAGTATTTCCACAATTAGAAAAACTTAAGAAAAGGGGGCGGGGCTGTGAAATTTTCCGTTTTGGTTTTGTAGTGTAGCGTTTCAAATCCTCAGTTAGTGCCTGAAGACAAATATTGAGGATTAAAGTTTGTCAGCGACTGTAGGAAAAAATTTTCAGGTTCATTCCTTCCATAGAAATCCTTCGTTATTGGAAAATTCAATGTAATGTCCATAGACACATCACGTTGTGGAGTGTTGTTTTATGCCGTAGTGAGAGAGATGAGCAGGGAAGTCATATAGCAACGAGAAGGATAGTTCACGACTCGACTGGGAAGAAGGAGGTCAGTTATGAGGGGAGAGAAGGAATAAGAATGAAGATGTACAGACATAAGAATCCTCAACAAGAAAGAAGATATTAAGAGAGCGCCGATCAATTCATTATCTGAAAGACGAAGGAGATCTGCTGAAGACAAGAAGATCAGCAAATCATTGGAAGCAAAACACAATGTCGCCAGCTACTTTACTATCTAGTCAAAATTCTTGGCTGAGACACAAACATCCTTGTGGTGACAAACAGAATTTTTCTTGTCGCCTGTCAGTGTAAATCCACAGTCTCCGGCCTGCTGAGATCACACCCGCCCGTGAAGGAGGAAGTGGATTGCAACGACCAGTACCTGCCGCATGCAGAGCGAGCCGCACCAAATTCTAAGAAGCCGCCCAGTACCTGCTCAAGACTTCCAGTCACCAATCTTAGAACAAAAGGTTAACTTAACCTAATAAACGAGATCTTTACTGGATTTTTTCTATTTCCCACAACAGATATGATCCTGATAGTTAATTTGAGTCTCATGAAAATAAATAAGCTGAGTTCAGTCAGCATAATTTTTTAATAATTTAATCACCCTAATATATATATATATATATATATATATATATATATATATATTGTAGACGATCCGTCGTTCCTCCGTATTCGAGGATTTCTTAATTCCTTTAGGGCGCCAGGTATTTTTCATAAAAACACCAAAAATTGATTTTAATAGTTTTAATTTCAATCAGAGCATGAAAAATAATTATATCTGCAGGGTCATTCTCTCGTCGTCCCGCCGACACAACCTGCTGCTCCCATCACCCCATGACGACTCAACGTCTCGCCAGACCACATTGTTGGCCCGGGTTGCGTCAGTTCCTCAACAATTGCAACTTGCAAGCTGGCCTGCATTGTTCATCGTAACTTTTCATTATATATATATATATATATATTACCCGGTAATATTTAGTTATTTAATATTTAAATTAATATTTTACGTTTTAAATTCCCCTCTCTTTTTTATTTTACAATACGATGAAAGAAAAACAAATAAGTTAAAATTTGATAAAGTTACAAAAGGATTACTGACAATATAGAGGAACGGTAATGGTTACAGAACTTCATTACAGTACACGCAATAAAATGTTTCTTATTGGACAAGCTTGCCACAAAGTCTAGTCTTTGTTTATGTGTGTACAAGGAAGCTTTTCTCCGTGTTTATTATTATATTTAACCGGATTTACTTTTGTTAAACTTAAGAATGTAAACGAAAATATTTGACAAGAAACTAGCGTTTGCGCTACTTATTATGTGAAAATTTATAATAATGTGAGGAAGGAACGTTGTTTGAAACCTTGTACAATAATACCCTTCTATTGTGAGGATATTAGTTAGGGTTTATAACCAATATTGTTCAATAATTACTTATGTCCTTTATCAATTTTTTAATACAGAAATAATATGCAAAGACTCTAAAAAATTAAAACAGGAAAATATTTACTCAAGGCAGTATTCTTAGTCTCCTCCTTATTTTGAATTAAAGAAAATTATTTAAATATTCTGAGTTAAAAAATTCCTAAGAAACCTAAAACGGTAAAGACAGGGTTAAGTGAGAGGTAAATAATCATCTTATTCGAAACCCTAGCCTCCATATCACCTTTCTATTCGTCCCGATCCTATGCTCGCAGACGCCATTTGCATACTCCCATTTTCCTTAGATCATCCTCAACCTCATCTAGCATCACTACCGTGTTTTATCAGCCGTTCGCCTTCTTTAGGGTTTCTGTTTGTCATTTTCACCTCTATTTCATCCCCCATTTTTTCATGTGTCCCCCTCATCTTAATCTTCCTCTTTTAACCACAGAGAGTATACAAGAGTCTGCAGGACGGGTTGTGGATTAAAATTAAAAGAGTAATTAAGTGATAATAGGAAATTTAATAACAAAACTAGGAAAAAATCAACAAAGGAAATATTCACAAATGAATTTGAGGTTCAGTGAAGCAATCAGATCAGGATAAAAACCGTGGGTGGTCCCTATCCTAAACGTCAAGTATTGGAAACCCGATAGCGTACCTCGTTGCCAGCGTCTCTGTAGTGCGTCTTTCTTTGTCACATGTTCCCCTTCATATACAGCCGGGACGTAGCGTCAGTTCCCAGGCGTTTGTTTCAAGTTCTGACAGTCTAATTATTGCACACTGTCTCACAGCCGTGTGCAAAAGCCTCGGCAAATCAATCTTTAACAATGGATTTGTCTTCAAACCACTAAACTCAATTGGCCGAGGCTACTTTGCGGTTTTTCAAATTTTGTTGTTTTCGTCGGTCTCTTCTTTCCCAGACTGGCTGTTTGCGGAAATAACCGCAAGTCATGTTTGTACGTGACACAAAGAGATTCCAGGGGATTTCAGGCCCGTCATTATGGTTCCGACGCCAGCTTTCCAACCCTTGCAAACTTTACAGATCTCACTCCCATCGGTGACTATTGGTCTGATGAGAGTTTTTTGTATGCTTCTCTTTATAGTCAAGACTTCAGTACATGTTTCAGGCTAATGTATCTCCAATGGCATTATTGTTTCTATCTTATATCTCTTGACTTGATTTGTGGTTGTCCGTGAGTTGAGATCCAAATTATTTGTAGGTAGACACTTTTCGAAGTAGTGATCTCCTATTTGCATTGAATCCACCTCTCACGGTGTCACGAGTATGTAATTGGTTTTCTGTTCAATGATAGCCAGTCCTGCTTTCAGAGAACTGTCCTGTTCAATAAAGTTCACTTCGATTCTGTGATGACTGTTTCCAATGTGAAATTGAGCACACGACAGCCCTCCTTCCGCATGGGCTGTCACCTTAATGTGGCGGGGATGTTTGCGTGTTCCAATGACCCGGAGAGCTATGCTGGCGGGAGTTTAGACTCCTGTTAGGGCCACCCAAGCCAGACAAGTGCAGCCCACTGGTCCTCCAGGTTTGGGGTTTGGCGTAGGGCTGACGACCTTACTCCAGAAAAACTAAATTGTTGCGAAGATCTCAAAGGAAAAAAACGGACTGTCCCTACACGTACGATCAAGGCACATGATAAGGTACTTGAAAATGGTTATGCGATTGGGACCCTGGAACGTTAGAACCCTGTTACAAGCTGGAGCAATACTCAGTATAGCAGAAGTGATAAAGTATGAAATGGATATAGTAGCTCTGCATGAGATTAGGTGGAATGGATATGGATCAATTAAGAAAAGCAATTTCACCTTATACTATTCACGTAATAATGAGAAGAAAGGACAGAATGGTGTAGGATATACGGTAATAAAGTAATAAGTCAATAATGGAATTCGAACCAGTTTCAGAAAGGATTTGTACAATAAGTAAATTTCATAATATAACTTTTATTAATGTATATGCCACAACAGAGGAAGCAGATGACATTACTGATGAGTTCTACGACCAACTCCAGACTTTAAGTGAGAAAGTTCCAAAACATGATGCAACTGTTGTTATAGGTGATTCCAACGCCAGACTGGGCTGAGAGTTTTCTAGGCTATTTGGGAAGAATAGTCTACATGAAAATACTAGTAGCAAAGTTCGAAGCCACCAACAATCTCAAAGTTGTTAGTGCATGGTTTCCAAGGAAGAATATTTATAAAGAACGTGAATAATCCCTGGAACAGGGAGAATATGTGGTCAAATTTCAATCTTCTATGGCAGAAACCGCATTAGTAGTTTCCACATTTCTCCACAGTATTTTTGTTAATATTTTGCATCCCACGTTTATCAGTGATATGCCTCTGTAGTTACTGCAGTTCATTTTTGAACCCTTCTTGTGAATCAGGCACTCTATAGGCATGAGTTCATCTCTTTTTTGTATTAGAAAAATTACAATGACTTTTAGGTATATTCGTTATAGATTCAGCCAGGCGTTAAGCTCGTAGGAATTGATTATCGTTGAAATATATTCCTTCAAATAATATCTACTATTTCTGGAAAAGTACCCATTTTCTGTTGGCACGACTTTTAATATTACAGTGCGTAAATGAATCGACAGAGCTAATAATTAACTGATGCAACGTTCACAGAAATTTTGAGAGGGACAGAAACAATTATAGAATAGTGCATCAATATCTGGAGATGGAAAAAGAAAGTTGTTATATCTCCGTCTCTTCCATATACTTATAGATTTAGTATGTTTTCTGATATTCTCAGGTGTTGATAAAACTAAAAAATATTTAAAGTTGCAAAATATCTGTACTGATATTTATCTACGAGTGCTGTGGTTTAAATTTATTGTATTAATTAATGTCATAGAAAATTTAAATATTACGAGTATTTTGTGTTTTAATTTAAAATGGTTTAACATTATTAATTCACTGTTAACCATATATTTTATTGCCTTGTTTAAGGGTAATTTCACTCTATTCGTGAAACGTAACGTGAAGTTGCGTACTCATAATACTGAAATTATTTTGTTTAGTATGATACCTCTCGGCACGTCGTTTGTTTTAAAACGACTCGTGACGCAAATATCTCATCACGTGAATTAATGAACCGTTTCTCCGGAATTAATCTGGTGGCGTATTGTGGGGACAAGGGTCGCCGTTCGGAGCGAGTTTCCCGAAACATTCCATTACAATGCTGCTGCTGCTGCTGCACATTCATCCCGCTGCATAACCGCATCATATCTCCGCACCCCACGCAGCCATGCGTCAACCGGCACTTGCTGTAATGACGTGTCTTCTCAACAATTACGTAAAAATTGTTAAGTGGAACTAATAAAAGCAACTTTTTTCAAATATTCTGGGGCTGAAATAGTACTTGATTCAATTTGTAATGCTTAATTGGAGATTGGGACAATGAATGTCTTAATGACATACGTTGCGGCGTTAAAAATTGCAATACTTGGATGTGGATTTAAAATAATAAAAAGGGTGTTATTTTCCAAACGATTAATACAAATATTCATTTCATTACAAAAGTTTTACGTCTACTAGATTAGTAATTAATAGATTTTAATATCTTAGTTTTCAGACGTAATTTAATTTATCCCTTTAAATTTATATTTCAATACACGAAAATCAGATAGTTGCAGAATAAATTTTGTCCCAAGTAGTACAAAGTTACGAATAATGATTTCATTATTTAACCGTATTGTGATATTTTGCCTTCTATTTAATAGACCACTTATTTCTGTTCCTTACAATTCTAAACCTTATTTTTTGGTTTCATTAAAGGACACAAAGATCCTAAAAATGTTTTCCCTGATGTATACAAAATCAATTCTTCTAATATCAGCCATTTTTGTAAGGTAGTGACGCAGAGCTAAATAGAAACGTCCAGTTTAATTTTAAACTTTCAGTCAATAAATACAACCTTATTACTAGCAATGATGTAAATTATAGTAAACGAATAATTTTTAAAATATTGTTTATTAAAGACCTTATACATTTTATATTAGACTCGATACTGAAAATCTTACTATAAGTTACTTGGTCATTTTATGTATTTTACTTTTGCATAATTTATATAATTACTTTCAAAATAAATAAAATGACGCACAATAAGTTAGCAATGATCTTATTAATATTAAATTACGTGGACGATTGGAGTTGGGGAAAGGAGAAGAATAGAATCTTTCGAAATGTGGT
>CM067376.1:255793131-255980529 GCA_034510155.1 Eucriotettix oculatus
ACCATCTATAGGTTAGTAGAAACTCGTTTAAGCGGGAGAACGTTCTGTGTTAAATACAAAAACTGTAAATCCGCTTCTAAACCAATACAATGAGGTGTACCTCAGGGTAGCGTGATTGGCCCTCTGCATTATTTTATATATTCTCATGACATCTCGCTACCTCGTTACCAATCAACAGTATCATTTTATGCAGATGACCTGGCCATTCTCCAAGTGGATGATTATTTAGAAGCTGCATACAACACACTTAAAGATAAATTACACGACATAAAAATTTGGGGCAATGAATGGAGAATGAAAATAAATCGTCAAAAATTAACAGTATTTCCTTTCACTCTAAGACGACAACTTTACAAACAGAATCTACAATTCGATAACCAGGACATAACAACTGATAATACAATAGATAATAAGTGCGAATAAAATAATAGATAATTGGGTCTTCACTTCGATCATCACCTAATATGGACAGTTCATATCAAATATCTCATTGGAAGGAAAATCCGTCAAATTAAGCCTATTCTGCAGGAAAAATCTCCCTTATCTCTGGAAAAAAATACTAATATATTTATTACTAATAAGGCAATTTGGTACTACTCTTGTGGACCGCGGGGAATTGCTGCAGGAAGTCACATCAGACGTATACAGGTGACTCAAAACAAAGTTATACAACTCCTGACTGGAGCACCCTGAAACTCTACTCTTCACTACGACTTTGGAATACCCACTGTCCAAACAATGATCCGACTTATGTATGTCCCAGCGAAATGGAATGTTTGGTCATGAAAACCCCATCAATTCATCAATCGTGGAAGCTCCAGTCGTCCATTCAAAGAACAGAAAACTAAAGTGGAAGAGACTAACTAAAGAAGGAGGGGAGAAATAGTAATCACAGAAAACAAGAACTAGTTTCGGGCAGTTGGTGAACTGTACCGGATGGTACATTTCATTTCATTTAAACCTTTTTGTGTTTACTATTTTGAACAACTCTTTACAATCCTAGGATAAAAAGTTAAATAGATTTTACAAAAAAATACTCTATATTACCCTAAGTTTATTATTTAAATTAAGGTGATTGATGTACTTCGAGGCAGTTACTTAATATTTCCATATGGTAAGCTATAGATTTCCATAAATTATAATACCATACATACTTATTATTTATTTATTTACGGTAGCTGAAGGTTAGTCTTACTTAATACATTTATAACCGTAATACTGTAATGGCGTGCCTGGTGACGGCTTTCACGATGTTTGAACGTGGCAGGGAGATCACCTGTACGCCAGAAAAGTCAGAAAGAAGCGGATTGGAGTGTCTTGGTGTAGTTTTGAATCTTTGCTGTTTGATTTTCCGGAACATACAGGTGCCAAAGTGCGAATAAAATTGCTAGAGACTGTGAACATTAAATGTATGGATTCTGGATTAACAAATGCGTTTTACTTCACCTACCACCACGTTTATAATTGAAGCATGTACTAAATGAAAGACGGAAGAGCTGATATGTTTAATTAAATTTGCAATTCCTCAGCAATTCTACTTTCCGAAGGAAGTTTCGACGTTAAATAAAAAGTAAGTAAAATAATTTAAGAAGAAGGTGTGAAACAGGAACGACTCCTGATCAGTCCCTACAAAGCGTGGAAACACATAACGTTATGGGGACGAATAGTCACCCCTCAGAGGGGTCTCGCTCATGCTATAAATTACGTCATCGTGACGTAATCCACGACTGTGGCTGGTCGGTGTTTTCAGTCACTAGCGCCAGATAAAATTGAGGGTTAAATACGTTATATAAAGTATCATTATAAGAGTGACGCCCACATATAAGAGATTCATTAATATCAGCACATATAATTACTATTATAAAGTGGCGCCTGAACGAGGAAGACCAAATATATCATATATCATTTAAAAGTTGACAATTACAACATGTAGAAGAAGACGCATGGCTACTACATAAAGTAATTTTTGGGTCATCCAAATAAATATCAACCGCTTGCTGCCATTAAACCTCACAGTTTTGATTCAATAGATTCTAAACCGGAGGAACTGGTATAAAGAATACAAAAGGTTAAGGTTTTTTTCATATACATTTTTGGAGGGAGGGGGGTTGGAGTAACAGGCTTCATGAGGGTGATGCAATTGCCATTTGATTCCTGTTATAGGGTAACAGGCACACCTTGGTGTTCACTTGACCGTCGATTTTAAGAATACGACCATAAGAAGCTTTTTAGTAGCTAGTTTTCAATTTGTTTAGACAAGCTTATATTTGGATAAAAGACTGCATGAGGGGCAACTCCGCTTTGATAGCATAGAAAGGGAAAGAAAAGGTGGAATGTGGAACGTAGAGCAGGGTAACCAAGGGTTGGCTAGGGCCCCCGGGCTAAAGTTTAAGGATTCTACCAACTGATTCATGTAAAATATCTCCAGGAAAAAACCAAGAAATCCTGCATCAGGTAGGTCGGGCTTTTGGGAACTAGTTTTACGACATTCTGAATGTTGTGAGATGAGTTTGCTTTGGGGTTGCGGCTTTCCCTCCTCCGTGTCTCAACCAGTTTTAGGTGGTAGTTGACCGACTTACTAAAACACACTGCGATTAATGTAAATAAATTCCCAGTCTAATTTACAACAAAGTTTTAACTTTTATGAAAATATAAATTTTTATGTTAAATATTTATTATTTTTTACTACTCTGACGAGAAATTAAATCAATATTATTTGAAGACTGTTTGTCAAAAATATTTTTAAACACAACGCATGCCTAAATTATAACTAATTTTGTATTTTATTGTATTCTAACTACACCATTATTCCATTCATAGATATAATTAAAAAATTACTATTCGAGTATATTTTTGAGACAAAATCTGGTACTTAGCATCCTTGTCCAAAACACCATGAAGATTACTTGGCTTCTTAATTGGTTTGATAATTGAAAATTATTGACTATAACGGTATGTTAATGTGGCCACAGAAGGTTGTAATTAAATAAATTAAGTGGAGTGGAAGGTAATTATATCTTGGGCTGTAATTGATACTGTTCTTAATAGTAGCAAGAGATAATACAGGAATTAAATTTTTGACCTCGAAGTTATTTTTAAGTGATGATACAGACATTCTTTAGTGTCAACTTTTGCATGTCATGAAACTTATCAGTTTCTCTGCTCGCTTTCAATGGGTTCGAACATATGAATCTCCATAGTTTCATATTAAATTCGAATGATCAATGATTACAGAGCAAGTTTTCCTCGGTACGGTGATTACAAAGAGTTATCATAGCGCAAAGTTAGGGGTTGCTTGTTGACAACAACGTCGTTGACGTATCGGCTATCTACACCGCGTGGCCAAGTTAAGTCCCCGTGAAATGAGCCCTTGCATTATATATGAAACAAAGAGGGGTGAGAGGGACAGCAATCAGAAGGATTCCCCTCTGGAGCAAGGGTGCCTGGACGCAACTGTAATATCAGAAGGGGTAGATAACGCAGTAAATTATGCACCCTCCGTGAAGCACACTCAGCCATCACTGCATCATCTCTACGAATTATTCTACTTTTATAATATTTTTCCGTACAATTTCCTAAGATTCATTCCTAAATATTTTTACACTTACGCATAGTTTTCCGAATGACTGCAACGTATTAGAGGATTATACTTTGTCATGAGAAACGTGGGATGCGTAAACACTGGTCTCACGGTTGTGCACCCATTAACGATGTTTTGTCTTTAATAATTTCCAATTATGGCGATAAATTTTTATTTTATCATTTAGTGCGGGGAAAAATATTTTTTGATGAAATTCTGATTGTTATTTTGTAATATAAATGTATTATTATTTTATTTTTAATCATTTTAATTAAATGATGACGAAGAGTTTGGGGACAAAATTTTAATGAGAGAGTTTGATAGGGCGCTGAAAGACCTGAGTTATGGTAAAGCTCCAGGAATTGATAACATTCCAGCAGAGTTGTTAAGAGCATCGGGCGAACAAGCAGTATTATGGCTGATCAGAATTGTTTGCAAAGTATACGAAACAGGAAGAATCCCAGAAGATTTTAGAAAAAAAGTAATTATACCCATACCGAAGACGGCTGGGGCTGATAGATGCGAACAGCGCAGAAAATGCAAGAAAATATTAACGAAAATAGTATATAGGAGAATAGTTAGGAGAAGATCAGTTTCGTTTTAGGAAGAATATAGGGACAAGAGAAGCTATATTAACTTTGCGATTAATTTTAGAAGACAGGATATGAAAAACGCGGACTACGTTCATGGCATTTGTAGATTTAGAAAAAGCGTTTGATAATGTGAACTGGAACACACTATTAAGGATTTTGTAGAAAACTAGAATAATATCGAGAAAGGAAGCTAATACATAACCTCTACATACGACAGGCAGCAGTAATTAGAATAGAAGACCAAGAAAATAAAGCAGAAATCAAGAAAGGAGTAAGCATAGATACAGTCTGTCGCCCATGCTGTTTAACTTATATATAGAACAGGCCATAAAGAAAGTTAAAACGGAATATGGAAAAGGAATCACACTGCAAGAAAAAAAATAATAACCTTACGCTTTGCCGACGATATTGTAGTCCTAGGAGAATCAGAAGAAGACTTGGAAACCATAATACATGACATGAACGGGGTCCTGGAGAAAGAGTTCAGTATAAGGATTAATAGAGAGAAAATAAAGGTACTGTAGTGCAGTTTGCGAAACAGTGGAATAACAAAGGGTTTCCGTAAGGACATGTTGACGGAAGTTAAGAAATTCTGCTACTAAGAAAGCGTAATAACTAGGGATGGTAGATGTATAGTAGGCATAAAGAGTAGGATAGCACAGACAAGGAGGGCTTTCGCGAAAAAGGGGGATTTACTTACGGGTAATATAAGTGTGAATATTAGGAAATCGTTGTTAAAAATGTTTGTATGGAGCGTGGCGTTATATGGGTGCGAAATGTGGACGATAGGAGTTGGGGAAAGGAAAAGAATAGAAACCTTTGAAATGTGGTGCTGTAGGCGAATGCTGAAAATCAGATGGGTGGATAGAATCACAGAAAAGGAAGTTCTAAACAGAATAGGGGAAAAGCGAACAATATGGAGGACGTTGACCAGGAGAAAGGATAGATTAATGGGCCACGTTTTAAGACTCGAGGGTTTTTAAAATTAGCATTAGAGGGTAGTGTGTGGGGTAAGGACAAAAGAGCGAAGCCAAGGATGGAATACGCTAGGAAGATTAGGGCTAGCTATGAGGAAATGAAAAGGCTTGCGCAAGATAGGTAACCATCTTAGGACATCAACATGAATCTGTAGAATTTTTGTAGTTATACTTTTTCATGGTTATTCTGTTTAAAACTCGCAGTTTATTTTGTACAGCCCAGCTTCCCCGTGGAAATTGTAGGGATTTACCAATATTTAAATTAAAATCTTATGAAGTCTGCAAGATATCTGAACGAAATACGCACTAAAATTTAAAATTTTATCCCTCAAGGTTTCATTGATATCCGTTACGGAGCCTATTCGAAACAAACTTCCAGACGGCCAGACACTTCAATTTACTGTTATAGATTTAACACCGAATCGCATCCGGACGTATTATGGGCTGGGTATGCGTGCGTGATATCTCAGAAAATGTAGAAAAATTTGTTGGTTTTTGTATATGAGTGCATTTTTAGTTGACGTACATACAGTTGCTAACGGACTTTGGCTCTTTCCTTGCGACAAATGCAGCTGAAAGCTGTTTCTAACTTTAAGGAAGACTTCATTTTCTACGAAGCGTAGTGGCCACCATGAACACGTTAAATACATTCAAACAACGTGTGAACCCCAAACCATAATCTGTTGTTTATGAAATGCAAGAGAGGAATTAAAATAAGAGAAGGGAATTAGAAAAACTGAAACAGAAGCTGCTTCTAGGTTGCAAAGATGATATCATGAGTAGGTTAAAAGGGAAAGAAGAAAGAAACAATGAAACAATATAGAAGAGAAATGGGTACCCTTGTAGGAAGAAACAACTAGAGCAGCCGACGAAAAAATAGGTAGAATAGCTTAGACCAGGGTTTCCCAAACTTTTTCTTCAATGGAACACTTAGTAAAATCGGACATTCTAACGGAACACTTTGCTTAATTTTTCGAATGGGTGATTCCTAGTCGTAAAAAATAAAATAATATGTAATTTAGTAATTATTATTTAATATATATCTGTGATATAATATAAATAAATAAAGTACTTAGTGACTTTGATGTTTTAGGTCCTTGAATTGCATATCTTATTGATATCAGGCACAATATTTGTAAATTAAATTCTAAAATCTCGCGTCGGGCGTGTTTCTGCACTTTGACATTATTGCAGCATAATAAGAATATATAGCTTCGCATAAATAGGTTGTAGGAAGTAAAATAATAATAGCATGTTTTGAAATATTGGGGTACTCTTTTGAAGTAGCCCAGTAGTCAAATAAGACTGATCATTGTATTTTTCTTTCACTGATTAAATCAGCCACTTGCACCTAAACCTACAGGTTTAGTTGCCGTAGAAAATGGATTCTGAACCCAGGAATCGTCCTTACTAGTTTTCGGAAAATATTGCAAAGGAGTTTATTTCAAGTTATATAGATTTCTAATAAAATTTTGTAAACTTCTTCATCTACTTTAAAATTAAATTCATTCGAACATTCATAAATGACAAGAAACCAATTAAGATCGTTATATTCAACTCATAATATACAATATTGTATTTATTTTTTCAAAAGATCCAATTTTATCTCTTGTATTAAAATTTATAATACATTCTCCTTGTAATGATCATTTCATTGTACTTTATAATAATATCTGACAGATATGCGAGTTTAATCAATCATGAAGGATTTTGTAAAACTCCTGAGTTGTGTGTGCCTTCAAGAAGACCAACAACTCATTTCGAAGTTCAAAAAGTCATAAAAATGCTTTTCCTCTGGATAGCCATCTTACTTCAGTATGTAATATAAGCGTCTTGTGTTCGCTAGCCATGTTATCGCACAAAATTTTAAATAATTTGGATTGATGTGGCCTCTAAAATTGTTCTATGGACCTCCGGTTGACAACCGCTGCACTTGATGATCCTGTCAGACTGCAATTATGTGCTATTGAATTAAATTCCACAAACGAAGGTGTTTAAGATTGGCTTATTTTTTGGTCAGAGCTGCCCATTCTCAAGTTAAATAAAATATTAACTGTATAATTGTGGGCTACGGCAATCTCAATCTCAACTGTAACAGGATTCTTGATGACTGAACACGTCCACACTTGTTCATTGTTTCCTACTGTAGCAGAAAAAATAAATAGGGTTTCTTTGTTTCGCAACGTTGTTTTCGATTTTCTCCCGTTCGATGCAAACGGAGTTTTAGTCATACGAACTGATTAAGTGGTATTAAAACATGATATTATAATCCATAGTAAAGAGACAATTACTCCAAATGTTTGCGGAACACCTATTCAGGCCTCACGGAACACTAGTGTTCCGCGGACCATAGTTTGGGAAACCCGGGCTTAGACCAATACCAAAGCATCGACAACACAAGAAATAATAAAATAGGTTGATGAATAAGAAAACAAGAGATGAAAACGCTAAAGAGCAGTAAATACGATTAAAGAATGAGATAGATAGGAACTGCAAAGCAGCCAAAAACGCATAGCTCAGAAAGAAAGACAATGCAGCTGACGATTTCATTGTGTTAGGGAAAATTAACGCAGCTTATTGGAAAATAAAAAAAACATTCGGGTAGGAAAAATATTAGCAAGAATATCAGGAGAGCGGATGGGAAGCAATTCTGGATAAAAAAAATAAAAGGCAGAAAGATGGAAGGAATATCTGGAGAAGTTGTATCACGGTGAAAATCTAGATCAGTCAATAATAGAAGAAGAAGAGGAGGTGTATGATGAAGAGTTGGAGAACAAAATATTGAGGCCATAGTTTAATAGCGTACTGACATCAGAGCAATTGATAATTAAGCAGGAATTGATAACATTCCAGCGGAGTAAATAAAATCATCGGGCGATGACTCAATATCATAACTATTCAGGATAGTTTGCGAAATCTATGAAACAGGTCGAATATCAGAAGCTTTTAGTAAAATCATAATTATACTCATACCGAACATGACTAGGGCTGATAGATGCGAACAGCACAGGACAATTAGTTCCGTATTTCATGTTTATAAAATATTAACGAAAATAGTATAGAAGAGGATGGTACGACAGATAGAATGCGAGTTAGGAGAAAATCAGTTTGATTTAGGGCCGAATGTCGAGACAAGAGAAGCAATATTGACTTTGCGTCTAGTTTTATAAGTCAGATTAAGAAAAAAACAGGCCTACGTTCATGGCATTTGTAGATTCATAAAAAAAACCTTTGATGATGTGGACTAGACCACTTAATTAACTATTTTGAAGACGACAGGAATAGAATATCGAGAAAGAAGAGATATCCATAACCTCTACAAAAGGCAGACAATTGAAATTAAAATTGAAGATCAAGAAAAGAAAGCAGAAATCAAGGAAGGAGTAAGCCAAGGATGCAGTTTGTCACCCATGTTATACATAGAACAGGCGATAAAGAATGTTAGAATAGAATATGGTGAAGGAATCATACTGCAAGGAGAATAAATAAAAACCCTACTGTTTGCGAGTAATATTTTGCTATAAGGGAGTCAGGAGAAGACTTGTAAACCATAATAAATGGCAGGAACGTCACCCCGGAGAAAATCATTAATAGAGGGAAAACCAAGGTGAAGGAGTGTAGTATTGGAAACAGTAGATTAACAAAGGACGTTAGATTGGGAAGGGATATTTTGAAGGAAGTTAAGGAATTCTATTACTGGGGCAACCTAATAACTAGGGATGGTAAAAGTATAGTAGACATAAAGAGTAGGATAGCACAGGCATGTAAGGTTTTCGCGAAAAACAAGAATTTACTTGCGGGTAATATAAATGTGAATATTAGGAATTCATTGCTGAACATGTTCGTATGTAGTGTGGCGTTACATGGGTGCGAAACGTGGACGGTAGGAGTTGCAGAACGGAAAGGAATGTAAGCTTTTGAAATGCTGAAAATCAGATGGGTTGATAGGAAGCTCTAAGCAGAATTCGGGTAGGCCGAACAATATGGAGGACTTTGTCCAAGAGAAGGAAAGATGAGGGTTTTATAAAATTAACATGTGAGGGAAGTGTGTGGAGTAAGAACATAAGAGGGAGGTGACGGATGGAATCCGTTGAACAGATTATGGAGAATGTGGGATGTTGTCGTTGTGCGGAAATGAAAAGGATTGTGTAAGAATACTACACAGCAGATTTAGTACAGTTATGATTTAAGAGTGACTTTAAATAAATGAAGAAGCACAAATTTTGGAAAGAAAAACAATTCTAATTAAATTTTAGTATAATGCATTCAAACGACAGTATATGAAGCTGGGATAGCTCAGATAAAAGCAATCTCTTTGTAGATTCTTATTTACTATTCTCGGGAATGTGGGTGACATTTAATAAATTAATGTGAAAGTAAAGAAATAACGCGCTTCGCCGAGAAAGGTTTTCAAATTCTAAGTTGGAGAAAACCTTTACCGTTAATTATTGTTATCTTGTGGTGTTCCTAATGCGTTCGTCGGAACTTACACCAGGTCAATCTCGTCGATTTATTTGTTCTGCAGGTGTTCCGCATCTCACACCGCTGTCACGTGCAGACCGCCAAAGTCTACTCGTCTTTCTAGCCTATGCTGGATAT
Organism: Eucriotettix oculatus; assembly: GCA_034510155.1. NCBI lineage: Eukaryota > Metazoa > Arthropoda > Insecta > Orthoptera > Tetrigidae > Eucriotettix > Eucriotettix oculatus. The sequence goes on from CM067376.1 coordinate 255,802,881, forward strand.
CGCCGAATCCTTGTTAAGTTCAAAGAGTATCTTAAATAGATGGAGAGGCAATAGAGGCGCTGGAAGCGTGACGTCATCCCGTCCCCCGTAGGTGCAACTCGCTTGCAGGCCCATAAGAGCCCCTGTTAAAACAGCGCTTTTTGAGTCCACTAAAGTCCTTCTTAAAGCAGCAAAAGACAAATTGAAGTGGATTTATTATTTACACCATGTATTAGTATTTCCAAATTTATAAGGTAAAAAAATCAATTCAAATTGGAATATTAAAAATATTGAGCGTGTTTCGAAATCGGTATTGCGAACTGGATGCGAAGTTATATCAGTATATTTCTCAATGAAATGTTAAAAATATATAATTTTTATTCGCAAATGTTGGAGCAGAATGTAAATTGTTTTTCCTAGGATCTTAATTCGGAAAATAAGATATTTTTATTATATAATTTAGATAGGCCGACGTTTCGATGTGACATTGGCATCTTTCGCAAATCGCTCTTAAAGGGAATTTAAAGTTTTTAATTAGTTCACTCTCATTCTTAAGCTCCCTGTGTTTAAATAAACGCGTATATCTTATGTTATTAACTAAGTCCAGTGTCAAAAGTCAAGTATTGCGTGAGGATAACAATGCACGCTGAATTGTTGACGAGTGAGAGTCATCTATCTATTTCAAGTGAGTTAGGATCGCCCCATCACTTATTTGTCTTAGAAGGGAACTTGTTCAGAAGTTTATTCATTATCTGATTTCACTACATCATCGATATTTCCGAAAATACACCTAAATTCAAACTAGAAACGGGACAAATATCCGTGTTGTCACTATTAAATTAAAATTTATAAACCTTACTTTTTCAAATTAATTTTAATATTCACAGTTAATTTTGCGATTAAATTAAAAATACATCAAACGGATCTATTATCTCAGCCGTGTCCTTTTATTATTATTTAATCGCGCTGAATAAGTCGCGCATACATAAATAGTTTAAAAATATATTTTCGTAATTTGAATTTTTATAATTATTCTTTATCAACCTGTTGTAATGTTTTATAATTGATTTAAAAGAGGTGACATTTCAAAATTGAATGAGATAATGTTTCATTTTTAAAGTCCAATCGGCCCAAGTATATAGAAAATTCCTTTTTATCAGAATTTAGACCAGAGAGAAAACAATTTCTATTCTCCACCAACATTTGCGCATATAAAATTATGTTTTTAACATTTCATTGAGAAATATACTGATATAACTTCACATCCAACTCATAATACCGATTTCAAAACATGCTCAATATTTTTAATATTCCCATTTTAATTGGTTCCTTTGCCTTATATATTTGGAAATGCTAATATATTAATTAAATTTGTCTTTTGCTGCTTTAAGAAGGATTTTAGCGGACTCAAAAAGCGCTGCTTTTACATGGCTCTAATGACCTACAAGGGAGGGGATGACCGTCACGCTGCCGCCTGTAGGCAAGGCCTGGCATTCTCTCTATCTACTTATGATACTCTTTGATTAAGTCTGTCCGTCCGGATACTACGAGGTTGAAAATTGTCGGCTAAAACCTCGCATGGGAGGTCCCTGTCAATAAACGAAACCAACCCAGAAAACAAGCGAAAAGAAGAAATAAGCAAAGAATATTTTATAAACCATCACATAAGTTGTTTAATTGCGAAGTATCATGTTTTATATTAGCAGTAAACTTATTGCTTTAAATATGCATATCAGAAATATGTCTTTTCCTGAAATTAATTTCCTTACCTAAAACAATAACATTATCAAATTTAAAAGATTAATTTTCTTCCAAACAATGTTTAGAAATTGGAGAAAGTTATTTTGTGAAAAAGTCGTTAATTCTTCATTTGTGTAAAATGAAATATTTATTAATTTCCAAAAATGTTACGTATTTATTAATAATGAAATATGAAGGGACGACTCACCACTTGCCGTCGGACGTTTTTCTATTTGCATATAGGTTCAGTGTTAATAAATGTGGCCGAAAATAAAATTACTAATCGTGTATATGTTACATTAATTAAACGCAGACCAAAATTCCTTGAATTTAAGAGCAAGTGATGATTAATTACGTCAGAAAATGTATTAGTATAAAGTAACATACGTGTGAAGGATCCTGTAGTGAACCAATGCTTCGAGTATATGGAACGAGTCAAATAGTTTTACATGAATTTATTGCAGTATTATTAGGATAACCTTCTATCTAGTTTTGCGTCAATAATTACATAGTTTCACAAATTCTTTTACATAATAGGAGTGGCTGTGTAACAAAGTAGCTAATTAAATTTTAAATTTGTTAGGTTTATATCGTGTTTTTATTTCCATATAACTCCTACAGAATAAGAAGCTGTGGAAAGTTTCTTTAATAGTTGATCAATATGTATTTTCCAATTCAGATTTTTATCTACAGAAAGTCCTAAAAATTTAGTATATATAGTTTCATGTATTTCCTTATTATTATTTACCAGATTTACAGATTGTAAGGATGCGTTGGTTGTTTGGAATTGCATAAAATTGGTTTTACTAAAGCCCATTCACAGAAAACCATCGAAGCACTTGATTTAATACATTATTAGCTGCTTCATTTAGTGTGCCCTTGTTACTTATTAAAATGATCGCATCATCAGCAAATAGTAAAGCTTTTGAAAATGAATCGAATATTTTGGGTAGAACAATTATGTTGATTAGAAATAATAGGGGACCCAACACTTAACCCTGTGGAACTCCCGACCTTATTTCTGCCCATTCAGAATGAAAGTTTCACCTGTTAACGGATCTTTCAATACTACTCGTTGTCTCCTATTTACTAAATACGATTTAAACCAGGGATTCTCAACCGATGGGTCGCGGAACATGTCTAGAAGGGGTCGCGAGATGTGGGAGGAAAAAATGAAAACAAATATTGTTAATAAAACATCAATGTATTTGAAAACAAGATTACATAGTTTTTACAACTCTTTTAGATAAATCAATGAGAAATTTGAGATATTTTGCATATTACTAAATTTTTAATGTCTGGATCTATTTGAGTAATACACAATACAATGTCTTTTTCTAAAGTCACGGTTTCTTGATTTCGTTTTCGAATTTACGATAGTGGAAAATCCTTGTTCACAATTGTAGGATGTTACAAATAGCATCAACACTTTCAAAGTTGCTATTGACAGGCCTGGATATTCCTTTTTTATACTCAACCAAATTTATCGGCACATGCATTATTGAAACTTAATTGAATCGCCTGATAAGTCGAAATCTCTATAAGTTGATCATGAAGACGGACACTTAGCTCGGCATTTTGTATTACTTGTTCGTTGAAAGGATTTACATCCAGTTAAGAGCCATAATCGTCTTAAATACATGCTGCACGTTAAATTTATTGTAATTATAAATAATTAAAAGTAACTCACTTTTTCAGTAAATATAAACATTTATCAATTGTAGATATAATTAACATGGTAATTTAACTTCGAAATTCATAGTGGGTCGCCAAAAATCTGACCTAAAAGGGGGGTCGTAGGACCCAAACGGTTGAGAACCCCTGATTTAAACCAATGAGAGACATTTCTTGCTATTCCATAGCATTTAATGTTTCCTGATAGAATATAATGGTTTCCCAAACTGTGTTCCGCGGACCCTGAATAAGTGTTCGAATGCTTCTGTCTATACTATGGATTATAATATCCTGTTATAATACCACTTAATCTGTTCGTAAGACGAAAACTCCGTTTCCATTTCACGAGAGAAAGTGGAAACATTTCTCATAGCTTTCTTTGTTTGCATCTTGTTTCGGAAACGATTCAACAACACTGCTAAACAAAGAAACCCTAATCTTTGCTTACTGCTGCAAACATGGGTAACAATGAAAAAGTGAAGACGTGTTTAGTAAAATAAAGTTTTCAAACAAAAATTGACAAATAGGATTTACGCAACCTAATAAATAAGCCAGCCGACCTCCTGTGGTGTAGTGGCTAGCGTTGCTACCTCACAGCCCAGAGGTCCTGGGTTCGAATCCTGGCATGGGCTTGGACGTTTGTGTCGTCATGGTCACGAGGACCGGGTTTAAGACTGTTGGAGGATCGAACGCTGACCACGTCTCATTCCAAATTCGACTCGGTAGGCCCGTCGGATCAATATAGGGTGATTAGCACAAAAAGGAATAGAGGAAATGTAGGGATAGGTCTTGTAATGAATAGTAGGCTGAGGCAACGGATGAGTTATTATAAATAATATAATGAAAGGTTAATTACGATAACGTTAGAAAGAAAACCGCAGCCGACGACAATTATTCAAGCTTATATTCCATGCTTATCAATGACATCCATTCAAGATTCAGCTACTCCAGCACCTAGCAGAGGATGACCCAGACAGACGTATGCAGTTTTACACGTGGACCCAAGATCAACAAGAGGCCTCTTTTGCGCAGGGTTTCATATGTCTGTGGTGAAGTCAACCTTCACAACCACAGACCAGAATGCGCACTGGATGGAATCTTCCAAGGTTGAGTAGGTGACGCAAAAGTTATTGAAAAGTGTGTAATATGTAATACCCGTGTAATTGGACCCATTTTCATTTACCGAAACCTAAATGCTCAATGCTACCTGTAAATACTGCAAGAAGTGCTTTTCCCCTTAGATCTGAACGAAAATGGCCTCTGACTTACAACAGGATGGACCTCCATCACACTACGGAGCTGTTTTTCGTCAGTGGCTAGATCGTTAATTTCCTGGCTATCGGATTAACCGATATGGTTCTGTGGAAACTCCACTCAGATCACCATATCTCACACCGCTTGACTTTTACATGTGGGGTCATTTAAAGTAACTCGTATATGCAGATGATATAAGAAACAGACGCCATCTGTACCAAAATTTCTGCAGAAAGCCTTCTGCGAGTGTATTACGATTGGATTCATTGCATTCAAATGTGTGTTGTGAAGGACAACAAGCTGAACACATTAAATTACAGTCTTAATGGAGAACAGTCAATCCTGTAATTCCAAACAAAATGTGTTGTAACTTTTGAAACTTAACTGCTACTTGAAATTTGATTACAGGAATGAAATTTTCAGAAAATGTTTGTGTATTCGATATATCACACGATCTCCTTTGAGTTAGATTACAGATGGTCGATTTCAAGATGGCACCCATGTTCGATACGTACCGTAAAAGATTGAACACCTCACCAATATCGAATTGAAATATTCAGGTTTCCCAATTCTCGTAAAGATTTTGAAATAACATGGTGTACTGCGACGTTTGACTCACTCTGCACATTCATAGTTAATTTTATGCTAGGATCTATATACGCTTAATTATCTATGACAATAATTTCTTTATATATTAGTGCGTTCAAGACTAAAATCATCGTTTTTAATTCAATTTTTTTCACAGCCTTATGCTAAAAATTAATAATTTTTCACTGAAGTACGTAAGCAAGAAGTAATATTTAAAATTAAAAGCCGCACTTCTATGAAATAGAAAGAAATAGCATCCCTGTTTCATTTTTGTAAATTATTACGTAGCTGGTTTGAGCGTTGAGTGAGTACTTCTTTGGCTACTTAATTTTAAGCCCGCTTAACGTCCGCTCCATTTGCAGCGTTGCAGACTCGAATTATTTCAACGCCGCGGGCAAAGCTTTGGCGTGGGAGATTATTTCTTGTGGCGACGGCCAACTGAAATGTACAGGGGATAAATACGTCTGGAAAGTGGGGATACTTTCAGAGCTTCTCGCTAAATCTCTCCTTCTGGAAACAGATTAGCTATGAATCGAAGTACGTACACAAAATTCCTTGAGCGAGATGTGCACGCTCGGAAAAGTAACACAATTGGCAACGTCAAAAAAATCAAAATACACATGTAAACCCAAGATTCAAGGAAATTTTATCTGATGTAATTGACAATAATGATTAAAAAGCCTTATCTATGTTTTCATCACACTTCGATATTTTCTTTCGTAATGTTTTTATCATAACGTGTTCCTCGTTCATATACGTGAGCATATAATTGATAAAATGTGATATTAACCGAAAGTAAACATTGCAGAATTTTTGCACCGCATGCAATATGCCCGACTTTCCGATTTCTGTGTACAGTTTGGGTGTCGTCAAAATTTATTGTATTTCCTACATATACTATTCTTAAGTATAATTACTACAACGTTTGTGCTAACAGTCGCTCCCCCCCTCTTCCATTTTAAGAATAAATTAAAATTTTGATACAGTATTACAAATTAACGCTCATCTGTTTTCATTATTTAGATTCTGTGTTATAATCTTTGGTTCCTCTGCAGATACAAAATAAGTAGTTTGTTAAAATTAATTACTACTTATTATATATATTTTTGGGGGCGTTAACAGGCTACATGAGGGTTATCCTGAAACAGGCAACTCCCTTTTAATAGCATAGGAAGGGAATTGAAAAGGGGGGATGCGGAAGGTAAAGCAAGGTAGCCAAGGGTTCACTAGGGCCCCCGGGCTATAGCTTAAGGATTCTACCCAGTGTTTCATCTAAAGAGACGCAGGGAAAACCCTACAAAACCTGCATCAGGTAGGTCGGGCATTGGTTACTATTTTCATGCCCTTGGCGGGAGACGAGTTTGCTGTGGGGTCGCAGCTTTCCCTTCTCCGTGTCTCAATAAGTTTCAAGAGACAGTTGGCCGACTGATCCAATGGGATCAGCGGGCAACTCTTGCCTTATGACCAAGGTCTTCGACCCCAGTACATATATCTCCCAAAATAGGTGAAGGTGTCTCCGTATGTGAGAACTTAGAAAAAGAAACAGAGAGTACGAGGCTTTCCCGATATAGTCAGGTGAGCCCCGCAGTACACTCTGAGGGGAAATGCCTGCGAGAGAAAACTCCCACAGGCACACCTTCTCATGTCCGCTATGAACTAAATACAGACTCTTTCTCCATATGATTCAATTATCTCAGCTGATCTTTCGATCAAAGATTGTTTGCGGTCCTCAAAGGAACTCTAACAGATGTTTGATAGATGTATTCGTTGCCAACATATTTCTCTTGATTGTCAAACTTACTAACAAACTTTTTTAATAATATATTTTGAGACTACGACAACACAAGAAATTACAAATTGGTTGCGATTGATAATAAATAATCTCATTTTAAAAAGAACTTGAGAGAAGCGTTTACAATAACATATTTATCTTTGCATATAACTGATAAATTTTGCGAAAGAATCTAAGTTAACTATAATTCTGGAAGAGCAATAACAAAAAACGTAAAAAAGGAAATATGTGTATAGAGAAATTATTTTAGTAGGCTATTTCTAACAAAATTAAAAAATTCTTGTTTTAAGTACCTACAAGATTCCAATATACAATCTATAAAAATTTCATGTATAATATGGTAGGATTAGTTTTGAATACCTTGTGGTAAAGAACTGTTTTAAAGTGCCTGGCAGACGTTACATTCTGTTCGAGCACAGGCATTTTCTTCGACCCTCTGAAGGTACTGTGCTTTTTTATGTTTCAGGACACTTGACTTGGTAAAGATTGTATCACACATTTTTCCGGATAATTTTGTCGATTTAGTTCCTTTTGGGACCAGTACAAGAAAATAAATTATAGTCGTCGCAATAATTATCTGAAAAAAAACTAGGCCAAGGCCGGAACGTCATTATTTCGGAAATAATGTACTACAAACTTCTATATGGCCCTAAATGGTATTTATTAGCCCTATTCGACTAATTGTGACATATAGTTGAATATAAACATTAAACTTTCGGACTCAAAAAACAATGGCTTTGACACAAACAATAATTATTTTATTATTTTTTTAATAAATGGAGACTCACTCAAAACATACAGGTACCTGATTTCATTACAGCAATCATTTTTCACTTGATACATTTGCTGAAAATCAGGTAAGTTGATAGAGTTACTAACGAGAAAGTTATAAGTAGAATAGGGTAACAATATGGAGGACGTTGACCAAGAGATAATATAGATTAATAAAGCACATTTGGAAGAATAAGAGTCTTGTAAAATAAGTATTAGAGGGAAGTGTGTGGAGTAAGAACAGAAGAGGGAGGCGAGGATGGAATGCGCTAAGCAGATTAGGGAGGGTGTGGGATGTAGTAGTTATACGGAAATGAAAAAACTTGCGCAAGATTGGTTAGCATGTAGGATTGCATCAGACCAGTCTTAAGACCACAACAACAACATTTGTCTCTTTTTCGCTCCCTATGTTATCTATGGGTGCTAGGAATATATTACCTCCACTCTATTATTTCCATACGTAAGTCACGAGTCTAAATTTTTTCAATATAACCTATCCCCAACATCACTGTTTTAATGCACTGCAGTTGCAATTTTGAGCATTCTCGATCACATTACCATTTAATATCAACCCAGAAGCAGCTGTAAAACATCGTCAGTTTGTTTCTTTCTTCTGTTAAAATTACTGTAAATATGCTAAACAGTTGACGTCCCGTTGACTGTGGTAGGCTAAGAAAATCAATGATTGGCTAACGCACATCATTAAATGTCATGGGACATGGGTATGTTAAATCACTCCTGAACCAAAGGAGCAAAATCCCCCTGAGAAGAATAGATTCTAATGGACGTTATCCACTCGCAAGAACGTATACACGCTTTACGAGGATAGAAAAGGTGTTTGGTTGGTTGTATTCTTGACCAGTAAAGCGGAAAACTGCAAATTTGTTTATTGTGTATTGAATAATTTTGATTCGTGACAACGCCCGACCACATACTGTCTCATAAATTCTAAATCTTATCCAATCATATGGTTAGGAACAATGCAACCACTCTCTCTACTGCCATGACTTAGTGCCAAGCGATTTTCATCTCCTTTTTCGTATTTGGGGAAACATTCCAATGACGATGATGATGTGAAACAAGAAGTAAAAAGTTGACTTTCAGCACAACCGGCACCTTTCATTAATAAAGGAATACAAAAAAGTTGTTTTCCTTTGCGACCATAGTGGTTGCAACTATTAGGAGATGTAGTCCGAGGTGTAAGATAGTGACATATTAAAATATCTGTAAAATCATGTTCTGTTCATTTTTAAAAAATGTCGTTATTTAAATTATAAATTACCCTAATATATAGTAATCTGTGATGAAAGTTTATTAAGTTATAACTGCTACATCATAATTCGAATGAGGCGGATGCTGGGGATACTGGCTTTATTTCTTTAGATGCAGTATTATTAACTTCTTCGAGAACGTTATCTGGATTTTATTTGGTGTGAAAGTGTCAGCAAGGTGTTCAGCAAACAAGTTTGCTTTTTGTTTCTTATCTCTCGCCCAATCTTCCAGTCCTTTCCTGATAGGAGGTATTGATGTTATTGGTCTCTTAATTTTTTTGTGAACAATCTGAGTCTTTGTCTGCTGCTAGGTTTGATAGAAATTGTCTGATTGAGCCCTCTTTTAACTTTTGAATTTCACGTTTAAGTTTTTGTGTTTTGTTATTAAGGATATTCTTATCGTCTGGGTGCCTTGTTTGCTGCCATCTTCTCCGAGCTATCCTTTTCACTCTGACTAGGTTTCGTATTTCTGATGGGTAATTGACTGCTTTTGTAATGTGTGTAATGTTCCGGGTGTTGTTAAAGGCTGCTGTTTGTAAAATTCTGGTAAATTTTTCAGTTTCGCAGTCCAGTTGTTCTTTTGTTTTTAAGTTTATATTTAGGTTAATTTCAACTTGTACATTTATTCTGAAGCTCTCCCAGTCTTTAGTTTTATTAATGAGGCGTGGTTTGGCTTCTTTCTTAATTATTCGTTCGCTTAGTGCTGGAATATCAGTTGAATGGTCGGAATTTAGATCGTAACTTTCTTCGGTATCTAGGAAGTTCGGTGACATATTTCTTGTTATGAAAAAATCTAATAGATAAGGGATCTTATTTCTGTCAGTGGGCCAGTATGTTGGTTTTCCTGTCGACTGAAAGTTAGCTCCTATCATTCTAATTGCCTTTCTTAGTTCTCTTCCTTTAGTCGTAGTTAGTCTTGCTCCCCAGTCTGTATGTTTTGCATTAAAGTCTCCTCCAATTACGAATCTTTCACGCATGTGTTGTAGGAGTATTTTGTAGTCTTCTTGTTTTAAATTGTATCTTGGTGGACAATATACTGCACCAATTTTTACGTCTTTTTGGTGGATTGAATCGTTATACTAGTAATTTGGTATTCTTCGCTTTGTATGTGTTTTTCTTCGTAATGTTGAATAGTTTCTCTATAAATAAAATCTACGTAAAATAACAATACAGAGAAATGGCAGCGTATTGATTCGTTTCAACATTTTAGTCGTTATGTAATCATGAAAAATTGTAGCTATATACTTTCTACTGAAATTAAAATTTGTTAACTTTACCTCTTGGCTATAGAGCAAGTAAAAGCTGAAAGAAAGTTCGAAGCTCTTTGTTATCGAAGATGCTGGGTGATGGCAAACATCCCATCTCCGAGATTAAAGTCATATTCTTTTATGTCCCATTACGATATTAATTTGAGTGATTGATTAAGAATTTGTGTTAAGAAGAAGGCAAATGTTTACTCGGAACGTCCCGATCTCTATAAATCATTATGCTAAAAAGTAAAATAATGTACGGTGTTCATTGACGTCAAAAATATATTACGGTAAAATTTAAATTAAGAAAAGGTAACTAATTATATATTTCGAGTGTTCCAATGTCTGGTTTAAATGATATCGTTAATTATGAACGAAATGGAGAGAATGATACTTTCAACGAATCGAAGAAAGTGAGAAAATAAAGACAGAACGAGAGATTAGAAGAAGTGGTTATGACGAAACCGTAATTTAATTTAATAACAACACACTAAACAAATTGGTTGTATTAAAATCCATCTCAATTATTATATTACCCATACATCTTCTCCTTTATTGACGCTGCAGCCATGTTTAGGGACGACCGACGATGACACACCCCGAATTACTTTGAGTGTCACTTGATAAGCATAGGGATTCTACTCTGGTGACATCTATGTCCATTCCGGAATTCAAGTTCTAGCGAAGTGACGCTGTGACGCCGAACGGATTTATATGTATATGCCATTATAACTTTTAATGACTTACATGAGGTTTAAGCATGAATAGTCGTTTTTGAGATCTTGTTTATTTTAAAGGGGTGATAAATTTACTATTTTACTTCCCCGAATGTATGATAATTTCTGATAAAGTTTGTTTTTCACTTCCTGTCTATGTGTTTCGTATAAACGGTGCCAAAAAACTATGGAAAAGAAACAAAAGTGAAGTAAACGTCGCTCGGAAACCGGTAAACACTGAAATCTGTACACTTGTCCATAGTGACTGAAGTCGTTTCGTTCTTAATATGTCTCAAGGTTACTCTATCATCCCACAATGTGAACTATTCAAGGCCACATACCTCACATTTAGTAAAAACATAATTATATCCAAACCGAAGAAGGCTTGGGTTGACACATGCAAACAGCACACAACAATTCCTTTAGTATCCATTTCATCCAAAATACTAACTAAAATAGTATATACGACAATGGAACGACAAATAGAACACGAGTTAGGAGAAGATCAGTTTGGTTTTAGGAGGAATATAAGGACAAGAGAAGCAATATTGACTTTGCGATTAATTTAGAAGACATGATACGAAAATACGGCATACGTTCATAGCATTTGTAGATTTAGAAAAAGCGTTTGATAATGTGAACTTGGAACACACTATTTAAGATTTTGTAGACAACTAGAATAATATCGTGAAAGGAGGCTAATACATAACCTCTACATAAGACAGGCAGCAGTAATTAGAATAAAAGACCAAGAAAATAAAGCAGAAATCAAGAAAGGAGTAAGACAAGGATTCAGTCTGTCGCTCATGCTGTTTAACTTATATATAGAACCGGCGATGAAGAAAGTTAAAACGGATTATGGAAAAAAGGAATCACACTGCAAGGTGAAAAAATAAAAATCTTACACTTTGCCGACGATATTGTAGTATTAGGAGAATCAGAAGAAGACTTGGAAACCATAATAAATGGCATGAACGTAGTCCTGGAGAAAGAGTTCAGTATGAGGATTAATACAGAAAAAAATAAAGGTACTGTGGTGTAGTTTGCGAAACAGTGGAATAACAAAGGGTTTTGGGAAAGGATATGTTGACGGTAGTTAAGAAATGCTGCTACCTAGGAAGCGTAATAACTAGGAATGGTAGAAGTATAGTAGACAAACAGTAGGATAGCACAGGCAAGGAAAGATTTCGCGAAAGACCAGGAACCATTGTGTGGCGATTGGCAACGGCAGAAGGTATGAATTATCCTCCTGTAACGACACTTTTTAAACTTCCGATAACAAACTTGAGTAGTTGTGTAAAAAGAGTATTAGAAGTTAGTGTGTATCGCTGGAAGCAAGGAGTAGTATAGAGTAGGGGAGATGACGACGAGGCCGGGCGACCGTAGCTATAAATAATTAATGTGTATTTTAAATAGAAATTCTGGAATAAACAGTAAGTATTGTGGTGTGGGTTCTATAATAGGTAAGTGGAGGGGAAATGAATTTATGTTGTTTAATTAATACGGGATAAAAAAAATATGTTTTAATTTTTAACAAATGCAGATTTATTAAATTAGATATTTAAGGGGATCCTCGCTCACTACATCGGGAGCATGATTGAATCTTTAACTAAGGGAAAGCTAAACGCTCAGTGGGTATAAATCGAATATGGGGGGGGGGGGAAGCGAACACTATATACAAACGACCAGAGGCAGGAAACAATAAGTTGGGTACATCACCACGGTGTTGTGACGATCCCCGACGTCCTTGCTGGCTGATTACTCAGCTGATGGCTGCTGTGCGTCGTCTCCCAAGCGTCGGAGGTATGCTGGCTTCAAAGATGGACGGATGCTTAGATCAGATTTTACGTCCAGTGAAACTGACGTAACTATTTAAATTTTTCAATGTTGTCTTCCAAAATGCATCCAAAAATGTTTCTGTAAACTGTTCTGTTAAAGTAAAAATTTTGATAAACTGATCTGTTAAAGTAAATATTTCTGTAGACTGACTGCCCTCTAAACTGCTGTCTCGTCTCCTAATACACCCTGGTTTTGTTCTTCTCGCCCCGCCCAAAATCTCTCCTGGTGGGGGTGCACTTTCTACTTCCTCCATATGGAGGGTAGGATTCTGGAGATTGTCATTTCGGCAAGTGTCCTTCAAAATCTTGGGCATAACAAATTGTTGTTATGAAGTCACTTGCCTCTATTGTTCCGGCTTTCGGGGAATCGGGGTACAGAGCAGGTAGCAAGCAGGTCCAGGCGTCAGGTCAATTTTTTCCGCGGCTGACCAGATGAATTGCTGGCAAATAACATCTGTTGCCCATGTCTTCCGCAGGACATATCATCCAATAATATTTACCGAACCTTAATGTTTCCGTTTTCTGGCCGAGAAGATGACTGTAATTCGTCAATTACTTAACTTATCGCGTTCATTCATGCTCCCGACTTCGTCCTGCTTATATCTAACTACTTATGTACAAGAAATAAGAAATAAAAAAATACAATTGAATTAATATTATGTGGTACAGGCAATCGCGTACCACAGTATGCAGTAGTCAGCTTATTATATACATACGAATATAACGTTCATTGACTGAAGGATATTTAATTATTATGCGATTAATTATTGGAGTAATGAGACTCATCGTGAAAAAGACTTATTTGATGACACCACGTCACCTACTTCTAAAGCTGGCTCGTGCATACTATTTTGTTACGGCTGTGGCGTGGAGATTGGTCGCACTATTTTGAGTAATCTGTATCCATACCATCTTCAGCACGTGCAAGGCCAGAGGACCACGGTAATAGTTTCCACTTCCCTCAATGGATCTTGCAAAAATGTGCTTCAGATCCACTGTTTCGTGAAAACTTTATTTACCAACGATACAGGGTTCATAAGAGAGGCCGTTGTGAACTTTCACAACCAGCATGTGTGGGCTAATGATGTTGCAGATAAAAACATCAAAATCAGTCCACCAGGAGTTCCTGGTAATGAAATACTAGGGCCAATTTATTCTAACCTTAAAGATTATATGGTTCTCATTATATTCAACTGCTTGTTAACGTATTGCCTTTTGTGTTGGAGGATTTGCCATGGCAGCAAAGACTACAGATGTAATTTACGCAGATTGGCGCACCAGCACATTTCCTCCACAGTCTGCATGTACTTCTGACGCTGACTTTGGCAATTTAGTGATTGATAGTAACCCCGACTGGTTACGATATTAAACGTCGTAATCATTATTTAGAGAAGCATTAAAGTAACATAAATATTTCTAATTAGGAGGTATAAATTCTGTGAATTTGGCACAGCTTTACATGTTGATGCCAGTTGTGGTTTTCAGTCCTAAGACTGGTCTGATGCAACCCTCCATGCTAAACTATCTTGCGCAAGCATTTTCATTTCCTTATAACTAGCACAACCCACTTCCTCCTTAATCTGCTAAGCGTATTCCATCCTCGGCCTCCCTCTTCTGTCCTTACCTAACACACTTACCTCTAATGCTAATTCTACAAGACCCTCGTGACTTAAAACGTAGCCTATTAATCTATCCCTTCCCGCTGGTCAAGGTCCTCCGTATTGTCCACTCTACCCCTATACTGTTTAGAACATCCTCGTTTGTGATTCTATCCACCCATCTGATTTTCTGCATGCAGCTATTGCACCACATTTCAGAGGCTTATAATCTTTCCCTTCCAGAGCTTCTATCGTCCACGTTTCGCACTCATATAACGCCTCACTCCATACGAACATTTTTAGCAACGATTTCCTAATATACACACTTATATTTCCCGTAAGTTAATTCCTCTTCTTCGCGAAGGCCTTCCTTGCCTGTGCTATCCTACTCTTTACGTCTACTAATACCCCTACAGTCCCTAGTAATTACGCTTCCCAAGTAGCAGAATTCCTTAACTTCTTTCAAAATATCCCTTCCCAATATAATACCCTTTGTTATTCCACTGTTTCCCACACTACACTCCATTACCTTGGTTTTGCCTCTATTAATCCTCATATTGAACTCTTTCTCCATGACTCTGTTCATGCCATTTATCATGGATTCCAAGTCTTCTTCTGACTCCCCTAATACATCAATATCGTCTACAAAGCGTAAGGTTTTTATTTTTTCTCCTTTTCCATATTCCGTTTTAACCTTATTCATCGCTTTTTCTATATATAAGTTAAACAGCATGAGGGACAGACTGTGTCCTTGTCTTACTCTTTTCTTGATTACGGCTTCCTTTTATTGATTTTCTATTCTAATTATTGCTGCCTATCTATGTAGAGGTTATATATAAGCCACCTTTCTCGATATTTTATTCCAGTGCTCTTCAAAATCCTTAATAGTGTGCTCCAGTTCACACTATCAAACTCTTTTTCTAAATCTACAAATGCCATGAATGTAGGCCGGTTTTTTCTTATACTGTCTTCTATACTTAGTCGCAAAGTCAATATTGCTTTTTCATTAAAGTAACTTAAATAAAAGAAGACGGTTACTACTTGAAGATATTAGTACACGGCACTCCAGTCAAAGACGTCTAGACACAACAGTATAGCGTCTTCGATGCAACGCCATCATTAACAACAACCTAACAACAGCATTTCAAATGTTGCGAAATTACTAACGCCAAAGGGCAGAGGGATAAATTAGTTTGTTGAGCACCTCTACTGCAAGTGTCATGAATGGACATGTTATGAACAAGTGCACAGATCTAGATTAATCACGACTGTGGTATGTCTGTAGTTGCGGTTGAGGTGCAAATGTAATTCATTCAGGCAAATGCTGGATTCACTGCTAAGCTAAAATTAAATAATAACAAAACTAATTGATTCCTTTTCTCAGGGGATGGTGAGCACAAATACCTGGTCTTTATATTCCGAATAATAATTGATGGTGGCAATTGCTACCGTAGTATTTAGATGATGACTTTGAGAGATTTATGGATTCATTTAGCACTTTACCTACGACAACATCGGAAAACGTCGGTGTACCGTCATCGGAACCCTTGAAATCATGGAAGTAGCGACGCTTCTGGAAATGGAAGGCTGACCCCGTCGCATTCGAGATCTGGCAGAATATCTCGTCTTTCCTGCCACCGGGTGTTTCACGTCATCTCAACAATTTAAGTAAGTCTCTTAAAACTTATTAACCAATGCCCTGTCTGAATTCTTCACCCCCTTCAACAAATGCTATCTTTGAATTATCCTTAATAACCCAAAATTCTTAACCATACTTCGACAACTGCTTTTCCTGAATTCCTCCTCCTAACTTCTCAACAAATTACATTCTGAAATTTCATTAACCAACTCCCACTGAATCCTTCATCCCACTTCAAAAACTTCTTAACAACCAAAAACCACCGTTCTTGACAACCAATAACTCTCGATACCACCGATTTCCTCGTCCTGATTGGAATTATCCACGACTTTAGACCATAGTTCCCAATTCGGGGTTCACATGTCTTGATTCAAAGACGTGAAACCTCTCACACCAGAGGTTATTATATTAAACTTTCTGTCGGAAAGTTACAGGAGTGTCAAAATGTAGAGACAGAATCTTAACAACCCGACTCAATTTTTGACTCTGCTGGGTCAGCCACATTTCTCATTTCCTTTCACAGGCGGCCTCTTTAATTGTTGTGTGTTTGACCCTAGGTATCAGGCTTGCATTTTGCCGGCCACGAGTTCCGCAGCTCGGAAAATTTTATTTAAATTAAAATGAAATAAAGCAATCCCCTTAATAATTTTTTGTTGTGGTGGTAATTAGTCCTAAGACTGGTCTGATGCAATCCTCCATGCTACCGTATCCTGCGTAACCGTTTTCATTACTACATAGCTACCACATCCTTTTAATAATTTAGTATCATGTATACATTACATGCGATTATCTTGATTTTACAAGTAATAACTTTTATCCAACTCAAATAAACGTACGATATTAATTAATTATCGATTATTACATAAGCGATCATTAAATTTACATTAATATAAAATACCTTCACATACGTTACTTTCATAATTTGTTCTTTTGTCTTCAATTACATTTATTCTTTATTACTTTTTTACGATTAATAATTGGACTATTTTAAAATTACGTATTTATTTATCACTTTTATAAATCTTATTATGGTCGTTTGGTCCTTTAGTGATTCCACGGTTTCTTTGAACAGGGAAATTATTTCTCTCTATATATGTCTCCAACAAAAAATTAACTAAATACTAAAAATATAATAAAATGTAATATCTCAACAAATTTAACTTCACAAACGTCTGCCGAA
The DNA here is from genome assembly GCA_034510155.1 of Eucriotettix oculatus. Taxonomy (NCBI): domain Eukaryota; kingdom Metazoa; phylum Arthropoda; class Insecta; order Orthoptera; family Tetrigidae; genus Eucriotettix; species Eucriotettix oculatus. The sequence continues at coordinate 255,820,171 of CM067376.1, forward strand.
ATAATAATTATTCTGAAATACTCCATTGTAAATAGCTAGATTAAAAATTCAATCTATTTGGAAAAAAATTATCAATAACCAGTTCACATGAACATTTACTTTTAATATTGACACAAAATATATTTATTGAATTATTTGGGCGTTAAAGGACATAGTATTCATTTACTTAAATATACAATTAACATGTCTTGTTAACATCATGTTCTGAAATTGTAATTAAATTATATAAAGTTTATTTAAATATTGGATCAATTTATAAAATATAAAGTTATTTACAGAGCAAGGTTATTACAATAACACAGAGAATATGCACAAAGATTTATTTTATGAAATAATTATCTGGGTGCCCGGTGGTGCCAGGGAATTCATTATTTAATTTTAAAGTAATCACTTTGCCAATACGCCCATACTTTATTACATCATAACCACCTCGTCTTTCACGTAACATCCTCCCGAGTAGTCCCCGCCCGGAGATTCAAATGGAGGACTATTTTACCTCCGGAATATTTTACCTGAGAATCTGTCATTATATAGTTATGCATTGAGCGTTGCATGATCGTGGGAAAATAGACACAATTATAGTTTCCCTTGGTTTCAGCCGTGCAACATTAATACAAGCATTAAAGTTGTTCCAGCCACGCATGAGTTTGTCCAAAATTGAGCCATTGCTGGATCACTATCCTCATGTTTCAAGTTGGTAATACTGAGGCCTGTTGCCTCTCACTATAGTCGTTTTTGTATTACCGGAAAAATCGGTACTACCCACATCTGGGTAGTCGTCCCCTCTTCGTAACCTGGGGGAGACTTGCTATGGGAAACTAGTATCTCCACACCGTTATTCTTTGATACATACTAACATACCCACACATTTATATTGTAATGTACCGAATTTCCAAGCGAAAACGTCTGTCCCTGCGTTGGAGACAAATGTAACCAACGAATTTTTGGTGTTACGTGATCCTCACCATTTACCTGCCCTTAAGGCGGTTCTTCGTGTGGATTGGCAGATCAGACAATCAGTAGAAAGAAATTAAAGGAATTATTTCAACCAGCTAACAATAGCTTGCAGAGAATGTGTCAGAGTCGTAAAAAATGGCAAAATTTGGTATCACGCTATACAAAGAATATAATGGCGCCAGTAATCCCCTTGAACGCGAAGTTCCCGAGAAATTAAAGAGTTTCGAAATACACGAATTTAATAATCTGATCTGAAGGATCGTAATGATGAAACTTGGAAACGAGGCAGGAATATGAACGCGTAAACGGAATTTGTCACCAATTACCACTCGTACACGTGTATCAAAATTAACCTCATCTACACCACGTATTACAAATTTATTTATAAATTCAATATGTGGTATACAATGAAAAGTACTGTTATTCGGTTTTTGCGCAAAACTTTTCGTCTACAGCTCTCACCAAGCAGCAATACTGCGTAACTCAAATTTGATTGAGGTTCGTGCACGCAATGGAAATGCGTTCTTTGATTGGCGCGTTAATACAAGGAAATACTATAACACCTTAACCTAGTAGTATAACTCAGAAATAAACTCAAAATTAACACGAAACATTAAACATGAAACTAATTGTCTTTAACGCGATTCAAGTTTACGAAGTTACGATATTGTATACACTTTACTAACAAATTTTAACAATAATGAATGAAAATTAACAAATTTAAAATTCCTGTGAGGACGGAGGCAAAGGATGGAATACCTTAAGCAGATTAGGAATAATGTGTGATGTGGTAATTATGCGGAAATGTGAAGGCTTGGGAAAGACCAGTCTTAAAATTGAATACCACAATAACCACCGCGATTAGTCTGTATCTTAATCGGGTCAAGAAATTTACTGATTCGTTAAATAAGTCCACACATTCAGAAAAATACACAGAAACCAACAATTATATTTATAACGAGAAGATACTTGACCCATCTATTCGTGAAATAATGTGTGTAGTATATTTATATGTATATAAAAAATATATTATATATAATAAAATGTTACGCTTAATAGCTATATGATCATAAGTAATTATACTTTCTAATTAGTTTCTTAATATGTAATATGTTTTGTAAGTCGGAATGCAGATTAATTATATGAAGAGCAGAGCCGCATGCACTATTTTTTTCGTATATATATAGTATAATTACTTATGATCATATAGCTATTAAGCGTAACATTTTATTAAAATGATGATACTCTTAATTTATTTTGCGAATAAGCAAATGTGATTTTTAGTTGCAGAAAATTCCGTCTCCGCCGCCTGAATCGTAATTCAGAATTATCTCAGGGAAATTTCGTTCTCTTAATCAAATGGGAAACTTTCTCTGTGTAGAGGACTAGAATACACCAAAGTTTCATGACAATCGTTTGTATGGTATAGGAAATCATATAGAACAAACATTGCGTCGCAGAGAATGTGATTGCCGTGGGTCGTTTTTGGTTTGAGACGGGATGGAAGGATCATGAAACTGCAAAATATCATTAGTATCGTTTTTCTGCAATGAACAGCTTTAAACGCAAACAAATTTCACGGCAGTCGGGTGGATGGTTTAAGAACATCTAATGGGAAACTTAAAAACTCTTTATAACTCGCAGTGTGTTTGTGCAATTCCCGGTATGTACCTAAGAAATGGGATGCTTTACATTAGCCTTTCTTTATTTGTATAATACAATAAATTAGTAATAAATATCTGAATTTTAACTTAGAAGGACGATCCTCTGAGGAATCTCTATGTTATCTGGTGCCATTGTATTTGATGCACGATGTCCGTATAAACAGCGGCAGCAGCAGCGCCACCGGCAACGTTAGCGTCTGCGCATGCGCGTGTGCCTGGGCATGGGCATGGGCATGGGCACGGGCATGTGCTAACTCTGTCACAGACACTGCTATTGTCCTGCAACGTAACGAGCCAACAGTTGCTGTTTGCACAACCTGAAACAATAGTCCCGCGGAAACTCCAGCCGGCCGGCCGTTTGTCTCCAGTTCCCAATGAAAAGCCTTTCATTTGCGGTTTTAAATGAATACGACAATGGCGGCGCTTTCTTGTTCCGTCATTTGATTCTTTAATAAGCAGATAATTATAACAAGCACAAAGACCGCGCTCCCTTGCGTTTGTAAGGAATGTAGGCCACTGCCTGTTTCGCCTCAGCTCTAATATTGTTAAATCTCTAGGGAGTAGTTAAATTTTTAACGAAGCGAAATGCTTTAATTCTGTGTTTCTATGACATTAAATAATAATGTTGTTTTCTAAAGACTACATTAAGACACAGTGTTCTTATTTATGTATATTTCTTCCATGAAACGGGATCCTGATGCACCGAGCAATATCTTTATTAGATAAATATTAGGTTAATACAGACGTTATCTGAAAAAAAAGTTAATAAGAAACACAAATGTTTAGGCACCAATATTAGTTTGAAAAATAATGAATTTTAGACCAGAAGTGTTTGCAATACATATTACTTTCAGATGAAACTTAATTTATCGGGGTGTAAAAGGGAAGGTTAATTTCGAAGTTAAAGTCTTAAGGGACACGGGGACTGAAATATCGGCCAAAATATAAAAAAAAATGATTTCCTAAATTTTTCATAATAACATGTCTATATATACAGTAAAATGAAAAAAGCAGTTTCCAGACATAAGAAAGAAGGTGTAACATATGCTGTAGGACAATTTTAATTAATTTGATTCTGAATTAATTACTTTTTTCAGAAAAAAAGTATTGATCTCAACTTTATGATTTGTGGTACCAAAACCCTTCTATGCGTCACAAATATTAATTTTTTGTACCTAATCTGCACGCTAATACCTTGATACACAAGTATTATTTTTCTAACTGTTCAAGTAGTTTAGGTGAAATCAATTTTCAAAGTTTTGAAAAGTGCCAATTTTTAAGTAACCCTAATTAACCTCTTATTTAAAAAATATTTTCTTCCCACAGTTTTATTCAATTTCAAAAATATTACTGAAAATTGATAAAAATGGTCAGACCTACATATTAATGTAAAAAATCTGAAATATATTCAAGTATGTAACGCAATTAACATTTTCAAAACTGCAAGATTCAAAATATATCAACAAAAACAAGTTTACAAAAGTAAAATTTGGTTCATTGCTACACCTGTGCTTTGTTAATACGCCGTTTCATTTTCGGCACAGTAGAAATTCAAATTTCAGTCCTCGTGTCCCTTAAGAACCGGACAGTAGACGCTGAGGGTAGCGGAACATGAGAACCTTGGCCACCAGCTCCGTCACTGTAGCCCATGGGAAGCACAACATGTGCTTACCACTACTTACCTTCAACATTCAAGACAGTTTTCTGAACAGACCTATGGCGTCACCAGTAGTGGCCAATTTTTATATAGAGTTTTTCGAGGAGTCAGCGGCAGTTCAAACGTTCCGTGCGCAATGGTTTCATATACAGCTTTTAGTTGCTTACACTGCATCAAACTGAGGGCACAAGTCTTTCTGTATATTTCCTTAAATTTAATTGAATGATTAGGATCAAAAAATTATTAAAATTAACCTCCTAATAAGTTGTAATAGGATAAGTTTAAAATTATTTAAAGTACAAATTTTAAACGGTTTCACAATTTTATATTTATCAATTTTATCTTTATAATGTTTACATAGAATAATATCTCAGGGGATGAAGTACGCAGTTACTGAAAAATAGAAAAAAATATTTAAATTTATATAACCAACAAAATGAGCAAGTTTCACAGCTTTGATGAACTTACCCAAAATTACTGGGCCTACAAACATTCAACCTCACGAATGTTTCCGCGTCTCTCTGTCATTCGGTACTCCTTGCAGCTGCTTTACATCGAGGAATGTAGTGTGATTCAGGTCCAACTCCTCTCACATCACCGTTGCTTCTCTTTGCCTCTCCTCCTCTGATCTCTCCTTCTGATCTAGCCGTCTCTCCTCGTGTCATCCATCTGCTCACGTCTGATCTCCTCTCCTCGTCTCCTCCATTTGCCTCGTCTGATCTCTCTTTTTAGCTTCTCGCCCCGGGTGGGGGTTCCCCTCGGGATTTCACACACGCCCGCGGGGCTTCACCCACTTTTAGCCAATTTAAGTCTTCATTGTTGTTGGCCTCTATTATCGTCGCACAAAACTTTCTTCATTGTGGGCTCAACTGCACTTCATAATGACAATAATTACCGAGAATTGCTCCCTAATCTCCTTTACAATACAACATAAAATTAATCATGCATTTACCATTTTCACATTAAAACGAAACTATGTAACCAAAATCAGAAGACACCTGCGTTTTTACATTACAATATCAATTAATTTTTGGTTTATAATGAGTATCAGAAAGATACTTTTTAAACATGTATTTAATTGTAAATAAATTAAACACAAAGAATGGTACAAAATCAAACAAGAAATAATTTTATAAATAATGTAATTATATGATCTTACTTAAGGTTATAAATAAAACACAAGGAGTGGCAAAAAGTCAGAAAAGAAAGAATACTTTTCATCCCCGAACCTTAGGGTCCTTCTCAGGTCTTTAATTAAAATACAAATATTTCTTGTTGCTTCTGCAACGTCCACCATGATACAGCCTGAAGACGGTGGTAGAAAATGGCCACAGAAACGTTGTGTGTTTTTAAAAGCCTGATCCGGTTGGTTAACCGTGAAGATTACATCCGAAAAAATAGAAAATTGGAAAGTGGAAGCGCATAAAACATCAAGTGACCATAGCCCAATTACAACAGAAATTCACCACAAGAATTTATCGTGGACCACACACACAAAAAAGTAATTATGTGAAAAAAATGCTGCCTGGAAACTTTTAAACAACAACTTAATTGAAGACGCTTCAATACTAGAAGCCTGGTATACGAGTACACAAATGTTGAATATCATACAATCCTGGATATTAAATGCATGCAATAAATCTTTAAAAACTTCTCTCCCTCCAAAATTAAAACCATGTCCCTAATGGAATCCTGGAATCCAGATTTAAACGAAAAAATTAATGTATACAAAACAAAAAATTAAAGACCATAATGTACGGCAAAGACTAAATTCACTTTATCAAAACTTGTATACAGAATACAAAAATTTTGTTGAAAATGAAATATAAAAATGACATCTGGAGTCTCCCCTACAAAATTCTTAGAATGAAAATCAAAATCCCAAGTGTGTAAAATACTGTAAAAGACGATGATAACTGCACATCAGGATGACTAGATTCCAATCAGGTGATTTTGAAATCCTTACATCCTCCTGATGATAAAAACCATGATTCCTTTGATCACGCATAACTCAAAGCAAAATGGAAACCAAATTCACGAGTGGAGCAGATTATTGTCTCGGAGGAAGAACTTGCAGCCATTATCAAAAATTTCAAGAATAGAAAAGCTGCAGGACCAGACAAAATTAAAAATATAATCATAAAGGAGAATTGAACAATTTTTTAACAAATATTTACAAAAACACGTTTTTCCTGACAAATTAAAAGAGACTGAATTAAATATTTTATTCAAAAGGCGAAACAAAACCCACAGGATCCTCGTTCATACAGACCAATCAGCCTCTTACATTCCTTGGGAAAAGTTTTAAACAAAATAATTGCAAATAAAATCTTATTACATCTTGCGGAAAGGAATGCTTTGGATAATAACCAGTACGGTTTTCGAAACAACAGAAGCACAGCAGATGCTATCAATCATGTGGTTGATGCTATAAGGTCCTCTACTTCTAAATACACTTTGGCTATTTTTTTGGACATAACTGGGGCTTTCGACCATTTATGGTGGCTACAACCATTTGAAACCTTATCAATTCTTAATGTTCCCGAGAATATAATTTCTATATTAATAAATTACTGCTAACACAGAAAAGCTTCAATATTTATGCAGCAGGAAAAATTTTCAAAGTCATGAAGAGAGGATGCCCCCATGGGAGTGTTCTGGGATCACTCTTTTGGATCATATATATGGATTCACTTTTAAAAATAATTAAAAGGGCAGATGGAATGACAGCAATTGCTTATGCTGATGATCTAGTACCACTAATGAGTGAATCGAAAAAAAATTAAACTTTATTATGGAAATTATAAGTAACTGGTGCACTGTGAATAAAATTTTAATAAGTAGTGATTAAACTAGAATCACGGTATTTGGAAAGTCACTGAAAAGACATCCTATAATAAAATTTAACAATAAAACTGTGAATCAAAATCGTTATTTAGGTGTAGTGTTTGATTCAAAATTATCCTTCCTCCCGTATATTGGTGAAATAACACAGAAAGCTGTCTCCGTCATGAATCAGGTCCTAACTTTGGCAAAAAATGTATACAAAATACACCCATCAAAATCCATCCTATATTACAAGTCAATATTCGAAGGAATATGCTTATATGGAATCCCTGCTCTAGGACATCGACTTCTTCATACTCATGCGAAAAGAACTTTATTAGTTGCGCATAGAAAAATATTAATTCGCTGTTTTCGTGCATACAAAATGACTCCGGTTGACTATATACAGATCATTACTGCCATAGACTTGACTGTAGCAGCACTGTACCACTTAAGGTGTAATAACCCAAACATAGTCCATTATATTACACACAAATTATATAATCCAAAAATACATGTAAAGATTGGATTTTGAAAGAATGGCAAACCAGATGGGACAAAATTGAAAAATGACTGGTCAAAAAAATTAATACCCACGGTTGAATCACGATTACAACGCAGCTTCATAACTCCAACCAAAGAAGTAGTTAGATTTTTCTCTGGACTCGGACCATACAATTATAATTAAAACAGTTAAATTTAATAGAATCTTCTACGTGTTCTTTCTGCAAATAGGAAGATGAAACACCTTATCACATTGTATGGACATGTGATTTTTGGTATGACATCTTTCAGGACTACCGAAAACTGGAAACTTAAAAAAATTTAGAATATGAAATTTACCAATCATTTATATTACCTTTGAAAAAATTTGAATTTCAAAAAGAAATAATCGAAAATATAAACCAGACAACAACCAGATTTTATTAAAATTAACTGAAGGTTTTTTTAGGGCGCTGAAAATCCCCCACTATCCTCCACATATATTCATTAATATTAACCAATATAATGAACAGGATTCCTACACTGGACGCATGCGTTAGGGGGCGAGGAGTGGCAACCCTCATAACCTCTCTGGGTAACCAGCAGTAAGGGTATTTTTCCTTCAGAGCAATTTTACCCTCGTAAACTATATTTAGCATTTACAGGGTCATACGGATTAAAATGGAGCTAAAAAAGCGTTAGGCGATCGTTGTGATAGTGGAGATCTTGTGTACCAATTGTCCACTGTAAAGTTACGGCCAGTTCCACTGATAGGTTGTATCAGCCTTATTACAATATCTTCAGTACAATTGCTACTCCTTCAGGTTACTGTCCTACATACCCTACCCTATAAAAATAGCATGCATCAACGACTGCATATAGTTTTATCCCATATTTGTTGGAACGCGACAAGTTGTTCACCAATTGTTACGTATACACTTGGTGAGAAAAATTCAGTACACTTATTTACTAATTTATCCGTACTGGAATTTTCTTTTCGAGTTTCATCTTTATCAACACGCAAGCATCGAAGAATAAATAGAAATCTTTGCCCACTCAAATTATACCTTATACGGGTATTTGAAATATCAATTAACAATGGTGAAGTCCCGGATGATTGGAGAAATGCGATCTTAGTACCTATATACGAATGGGGTTCGCGGTCTGAAACTAGTCTGACTTCAGTGGTATGCAAACTGTTGGAGAGATTATTAGTGGAGTATTTACGTAAGCAACAGTGCTGATTTCCGGGTCGCAAAGAACACGTGTACCAAAGTGGGCCGAAATAAGTTCACTCGTTTAGATTTTTATGCCGAACAAGCATACAAACAAAAAAACACACAAACACAGACACTCATACATGTAAACAATTAATTTCATTTATAAGAATAAGTTAGTTGATCCATCTATTTGGTCTGTTTAGCGCGAAATAACTTGTATATCTAATGAAAGTTTTATTCAAGTAACACTATATTTTAAGTACTTGTAAAAAGTTTATCGCTCGAGTGCGCCGCAGACTCAGCGCTATATAAAAGTTAACGCGTCGTGCCGTAGACACTTCACAAACAGAATGACGATAGGAGTAAAGGAGACGGATTGAGAAATGAGTGAAATCTAGGTAGATTTCTGGTTAGTCTGTCAGGGCTGAAACCCTCCGTCCTGGTTTTCCTCTTTCCCTCCCCTCCCCCCTTTTGGTCCATGGCCAAGGTAATTAAATTAAGACTCCAAACTGAGACGACCTCGAGCAGTTTTAGAGGTGTAGGTACGGGGGTCAAAGACCTTCGGCATACGGTAAGAGTTGTTCGCTGATCCCATTGGACCAGTCGACCAAATGCCCCTCAATACTAATTGAGGCATGGAGGCGGGTTTGTTGCTTTCCGACAACAATCCAGTCTCCCGTTATCAGGACGTAGGAGTAGTACCCAATAGCTCGACCTACCTGATGCAGGTTGCCTACGGTTTCCCTGCATCACATTTAGGTGAAATACCGGGTAGAATCCATACACTAGAGCCTGTGATCCTAGTCAACCCATGGCTGTATTGCTCTACCTCCCACATCCCCCTTTTCAATTCCCTTCCTATGCTATTAACGAGTAGTTGCCTGCTTCAGGAACACCTCATGTAGCCTGTTACCCACCAAACCAAACCGTTTACTTTCAGTTTTATTGTGTTTAAAATAACATCGGCACACCCTTATTAAAACATCCTGAAGTAAACCGAGAACAAATTTACGAGAGAATAAGGGTGTTTTATCGCAGATATTGTACCGAGTATTGCTATTTGCAATCAATAAATTAGTAAAACCTTTTTATGGTTGTCTTTCACTGTAACATCTGTTTCGCAGGAATTCAGGAATCAAGTTTCCTCTGTCTGGTTGCGTGGATTTGCTTTCCGCCAGGTTATTCCTCCAAACTACCATCATCGTCTACAACCCGGTGATCACTAGAGAAACACGTTTCATAGAATATTTAACGCTGTTTCATGAAACAGATACATAAGATAGCTAAGGTCGTGGGAAATTTTACTGAAACAAGAGGAAACTTGTTTAATGAAGTATTTTATATTAGAACTGTGTTAAGTGATTTGCCTCTGTTTCGTAGGTTCAATACATAAATTTTAAACACAGGCGGCTACTGTCAATACGTAACCTGACTGTCCATAATCAAACATAATTTTCACTTTTTGAATTTTTTTCATCACTTCTTCTATGCAGCAGTAACAAGAGTAAAAAATGGTTAAAATACCAGATTTATTTTTACAATATCTATTCACAGGGATATCAAAATTTCAAGAAATAATTGTAAGGAAATATTGCACAATATATTACTTTTTACAATTGAAGAAAAGAAAGCAGAAATCAAAAAAAGGAGTAAGACAAGGATGCAGTGTATGGCCCATGCTGTTTAACATATATATAGAACGGGCGATGAAAAAAGCTCAAACGGAATATGGAAAAAGAATCATATGGAAAGGAGAAGAAATAAAAACCCTATGCTTAGCCGACGATATTGTAGTATTGGGGTGTCATAAGAAGACTTGGAAACCATAATAAATGGCATGAACGAGTTCAATATTAGGATTAATAGAGATAAAACCATGGTAATGGAGTGTATTATTGGAAACAGTGGAATAACAAAGGGTGGTAGATTGGGAAAGGGTATTTTGAAGGAAGTTAAGGAATTCTGCTATTAGGGAAGCGGAATAACTAGAGTAGGATAGCACAAGCAAGGAAGGTTTTCGCGAATATCATTATAATTATAGACATCTGTGTTGCATCATAAAGCACGTTTCAACAATGTTTATGTTGTAATGAAACATGTTTCTCTAGCCCAGTGCGCACTACGTCTAAGTTGCATCAGCACGAAACTGAACTAAGTCTTATCTAGATTGAGGGATAATTTATTCACCTTAAACCAGACATTTATAACGTCTAGAGTACTGTCCACTTTCTTAACAAGATTATCGAAATTTTTATCTGCAATAACTATGTTTGTCATCCGTCCTTGAGGATCACCGCAATCCAATCTCCCAATCGGATGAATGAAGTTGGTCATCTTTAGTTTGGTCTATTTGTTTACGGTCAGTAAGATACGATCTTAGTAGAAGCGACCTATGTCGTAATATTCCAACTTTTTAGATTATCTACAATGTACAAAGACTTAGACAAGCTAATATTCCAGCTATCTCCAGTGCTTCATCCAATGAATCCTCGATATTTTGAAAAAAGTCATACATTATGCTGTTCGTGGATTTTCCTTTATGCCGTGATGATGTTAACATATTATATTTGTTCTAAAAATAGAGTAATCTAATATGTATTAGTTTTCAAATATTTTAGAAAAAATATTAAGGATATGGGTAAATAATTTGATATCCTTTCTAAATTAGGGGGATTACTTTGACTATTTTCAAATATTCCAGCAGCAATACATTTATTAAATATTATTACAAGTGGAAAGGCGATAGAGACGGCACATTATTTTACCATTTTACATTTAATATCATTTACATCTGCTGATGAACACTTCAAATTTCTTATTTCGGTAATTATTTTAGCATTATTTGTGTGTTAAATAATTATAGTATTCGTTACTGTAGGAGTGTAATGTTGCATTATATTGTTGGAATGTTTATATTTACTCAGAAATTAGCAACATTTACGTAATCAATTGAAAAGAATTTCTCTAAAATTAATCGGTATTTTTCTTTGGCAGAGTTTTCTTGTCAGTGGCCATCGGGTCGGTTGATAATTTTATTTAAAACTTCAATAATATATATAAATTTGAATCTATGTTCAGAAATTCCAGTTTTAATAGCGCGCACCCTGTACAAACACGTATCTAAGTTACACACAAGGTAATTAAGGCAATGTCCTTGTCGAGTTGGAATTTGAGAAGCTAGGAAAATACCAAAGGAATTGGTTATAGATTTAACTGTGTTGTATTCTTTGTTCAAGTAGCCATATCTGTAAGGCAGGAATGTGAAGCTTGTAATTCATGAATATATAAGCTAGCTGAGCTGAACTTTGTAACATTAATTTATTTTCTTTACGCATTAACTTTACTTAGTACTGTTCCTACAAAGACTGAGAAAATAATCTCATTCATTTTCAGGTTATCTATAACCACAAATAATAACTATATTTCTGTTATATTTCTTGGATATCAGTTCCACCGCACTACATTAAAATTAACATTCTACACTTACAGAACGAACGTCAGGTCTATCTTTACAATGATTAGCAAACTTCTTGACTTACAAGAGCCACCATTGTTCATCATGCTTTGGCTGTAATTCTAAATTAAAGTATCCTACTAGAATTGAGCTAATTGCTTGTATTTCATTTTACCAGGTCTCAGTTAACGCCAGAACATCCACTTTCACTTCCTGAAAGGACAACATAGCTTCTAGCTCCAGTTTCTTGTTTCCAAGACTTTTTTGGTGATAAATATTTAATTTGGCTCTCTTTAACTGAGTATTGTCTGCATTTAATACGCGGACTTTACGGTCATGAGACCGCAAAAGCTTGTAATAGTAACAGGCGGTGGGACGGGTTTACTTATTTATAATATAATATACCCCATATTAGAGGAAGTAAATTGTAAAAATAATAGGTGAGGAAGGGGTTTATTTTAATTATTAATAAAGATTATTGCCTGATTAATATTGAGCTCCGCAGTTGGGTGACAATTTAATTTATAAGTAATAAAAGGATAAATTTATCTAAGATTCAAAAGAGAAAAGAAAAGATTTGATTTATAATTTTCAATTAAATTATATTTTTAAAAAAAGTTAGGAATAATAACTTTATATTGAGATTTTTAAAATCAGTATCACCTGTTTGGTGAACATATAGAAAACACCGTAATTTATGGTAAATAGGTCTAGCAATGTAAACTCTATAAAATAGTTGATACCCGCGAGGACTGCAGCTGCATTGTTGGGAGGCGTTTAACTTCGTACTGCTTTGGGCTGACGATCTGCAGCTGCCTGTCGTTACTCGCTGGCTGCATCAGGGAGAAGCCGTGAACTTAAAATATCGTGGTGACTCCAACTGGAAAACGTCAGGCGACAACAGATAATACAGCTGCTATAAATTTTAATCATATCTCGCCGGCGGCTCACAATTTTCTCTGTGAATATTCTCTCAACAGTGGCACGCAATGTTACGTCTTTGCGCCTCAAAACTTCTCCCCACGTAACCTCGGTAGGTTTCCAAAATCCCCTCCTTATTTCCAGTAGCCAATCGGCTGCGATTTCCAACAGCACCCATTGGATACATCTGAACAATTGCAGACAATAAGCAAATTTTCAGTCGCAGCTGTGGACGGATACCTACGCACTTTTTTTGTGTTAGTTCCGGGCAGCAGCCATTCCTAACTTTTCACGCCAATCCTCCGACTTGACAAAAGCACATCCTTCTATAATTTGGGACGGATGCCATTCTTTGTTCGTCAAAGCCTGAAGAAATGCTGTCCGAATGAGGGTAAAAGCGCTGGCACGGTCACTAAAAATGTGTCACAGGCTTTAGTAGTTAAAATATATTACAAGCTGTTTTTAATATTAATATTGTATGTCGTAGAAAAAATAAATAAAGCATGTTCAAACTGAAATTTGAATAATTGACGCGAAATAGTGAATCACATATACAGGAACCATTGATCTAATGTTAAGTTACTGCCAATAAATCCAAGGATCTGAAGCGATCTGAGTGGTTTTAACCTAATGTAATAAGCTGTTGAGGGATTTGTATAAAAAAGGCTATTAAATATACAAATAAGCCAAACAGCCAATATGTCAGCTATTTATTACTACTTATTAAAGTTCTCTACGACGTTTGGTTCAAATCTTTAGACTGCTTCTGGTACATAAATAATCAATTTATAAAATAAGTTTAATAATAAATGGATCTAAATACATAAACCAGAAAATAATTTTTCTACCTGAACTGCGCCCTGAGAAGCTTAGGACCGAAAAATCCCATGTCTTTAATAAATATAAACTGACATTTTAACATTTTTGTAATTTATGACTGTTTTGTAATTCATTTATTAACTGTTAATGATTATATTCTTACATCATTTTCCTAAGTGTGTGTATTAGACATCCTGTTGAAATAATTGTAAAAAATTATTAAATAAAACGTTTCTGTAGAATAATTGTATGTTCAGCTACTATATAAATATAAAATAAGGAAAACGTTGAATAAAAGTAATTATTTAAGAAAAATATGGGCTATTTACATAAGAAGAATATATTTTCTTGCAAATCTCATGAAATAATCTTTATAAGTATCTGTCTTTCATTCTTCTATAGGCAAATGAATTATTAAACTTTAATTATAACAACATTAAAAAGAGTTAATATGTTACTCAGTTAACAAAATATAGGCCTCATATACAACAAAACGTGCTACATCACTTAGAAAGAAGAAAAGCAATTTCTGATGTCGCAAATGTTACTATCTACAAAAAACGGGAAATCAAGTTTCCTCCCTTCTTAAGCGTATGTTCCTGCTTAGAACAAAAGTTTGGTAATTCATAATGAGTAGCTGTTGAGGCCTGTTGCTTTAGAAACTTCAAGACACAAACTCAAGAGCTCAAGTTTAATAGAAAACAACGAGCCTTTTAATTGAGATTTTATCTCTTTCTCCCAACATGCTCTTCTTCTTAAATCTTAATTGAGATTCAACTACAACGCACTTGCTGCATTTTAAAAGTTTCTCGGGACGCGACGCGCCAGGGATGTTCAACAACAGATGCATCTGACGTCATTAAGGATAATGAAATTATACTAATTTTCTGGATATATTCAATTTTAAATCTCTTTGTTTTAAAAGTGTTGACATAATATACATCTAAAAAAGGTATTCTTTTTAATTAATTTAATGTAAACATTTCAACTATCATTAGTACTTAAATTATTGTACACTATATTATTTAATTTCTGATGTTCTGCAGGAACAATTGACGCGCTATAAATAAGTAATAATTGATTAAGAATAAAAACTGTGAATTTATAAATATAAAGAAATAGTTTGTATATTTATATTTTTTGTAATTTTTAATGTTTAGAAGATATTTTATATAAATAGTAATCACTCAGAATTAGAATTTCAACTCTTTGGAACAAAACCTGACCCCGCACAATGTACTGAAAATAAGACTGTCAGAACTCAACTTCTAACATATTGAAGGAAACGGTAACAAAGCAGTAGCATAAGTAAGTAACCCTCCGGCGGTATAGAATACTAATAAGAATGTGGCCAACGGACCTGTAACCAGAGTTGCTTAAGACAAACTAACTACAAGAAACCTACAAATCATGCACTAGGGAATGATCAATGTACAGTTACGCACACCATGACCCTGTATACAATTTACTTATAAAATACTTCATTGTAAATATCAGTAGAACCTTTATAGGTTAAATAATTCTTGAGACACCAAAGTAAGTTCTCAATTGCTCCCTCTTTTATTCTAGTCATTTACAGATGTGAAACGTTTTTTTTATTTAGCCCCTTTCCATTCGTTTAATCATAACTTAGAGGAATGGAAAATAGGGAGACAAAACATCACATAAATTTATTTAGGGGTTCGAACCTTTTCTGAACTTAATCGGCCGGGATACTAGAGGTTTATACAACACTTTATAAATACAAGTCAAGTGAAAAGTAAAACACATTACCATTATTCACATTATTTACTACATTTATATACATAGAAACATATTTTCACCAATAATTCGAGTTGTTAGTTGAACAGTTAAATTCCTCCAAGTTACAAGTGTTTTTTATTTACATTTAATAATTGTAGAGATGATTAATAAATAAATTAGATTCCAGTGACGGTTAAAAACCTGGATAGAATATCAGATCTAAACACTAATCATTAATACACACAAACAACATAATAGTATTCAAAACTTAGAACTAAAAGAATAGGCATAAACATGCATAAAGGGTTTAAGTTTACATTAAAACTGTTGAAATGACACACGAATTAGGCTATTGTTCAAGTATCTCACCAATTAACTATAAACAATGATTGTCTGTCTCATTAAAACAAAAGTTCCTTACTTTAAGGTTAGGAATCCATTTATCGACCTATCATATAATTTATAACACAAACGTTATAGTTTGAAGTATCAAATATGTCAAATGTAGTTGAATGTTTAGATTAAATTCATTATATTGCACTCTATTTACTTTCCATAACAAATTACTGGTACGTTTAAATACCTCACACAATCGGTAATATCTAGGTTATGGTTATGGTTGGGTTAGGCTATGATACAATTAATGTCATACATTATTGAGTTATTTAACTGCTACTATGGTATATATTAATCACATTTTAAACAGAATCACAGATTCAATGAGTCAACTAAATATGGATGGCTTTCACCTGAAATGAACACAATGGTTTCGGAAAATCCTCCTCGATCATCTGTTAGCCGCGTCACAGCGCTCGCTGTAACAGTAATACGAGCCATTTTTAATCTAATGTGCTTCGCAGTGCAGAACATCGAAAGTGTTTCTCCTTTCTGGTGTGATAATTTCATCAGCAATATGGTTTGCTGTGCAGATGTAAACTATAGGAATTGTACCCGAAAAGGATTATTTCGTTTTTTCAAATTTCCAAAAGAATTAATTCGAAGGAAACGAAGGATTATAAATTGTCCAAGAGACAATTGGAATCCTGGCAACCCTGGAGAATATCTATGTCAGATAAATTTCTTGTTGTATTTAAATTACTTAGCTTCATTATTGAAGCGTTAATCAAACTTTCAAGTTTACTTAACTTTATTTACGAAAGAGATACATAATTCATGTAACTTTCTACAAAAAAAGTATGTTCTATCTGTGCACATGTTTATTTCTAAAAATTTCTGTTGCAAAATAGGTTAATATGAAGTTTAGCTCAAGTACAGAACTTTAAATAAAAGTCATGTGTCACTTTAATACCCTTGTAATAATTAGTTTGTATTTTTATGTTAACTTATTCTAACTAAAAATAAATGTCTTTATTTAAGCAACTAAAAATATATTTTTTATCACATGTGGTGTATATTTTAATATTTTACTTGTATAAATTTAATTAAAATGTTTAAAACTCATAACAAAATTAATTAAATCACCAAATTTTGACTTCATTTTCGATTTTATTAATTAAAATTTAAGGTCTTGAGTTGAGATAATCATTGAGAAAATAAATTTATGTATTCTGGTTCGATCATGCATTCCTTATTTATGTTATTACATAAAAATCAATCTGCAAATATTTAATGTATTTCAACTGACACGCTGAACTTGAACAGTTCTGTAAGATTAAAAATGGCGGACGGCCCGGCCTTATATTGCAGGGGCTCTACAACAGTCGCTTGCCAGGATGACGTCATCGATCAGGCTTTCCAATCCGCCTCTGCTTTGGATTCGACCAGAACAAACTCAAGAACATCTCGATGTGTCGACAACGCATACACGACTCGTGGTTTTAATGGAGAGGCGTCTCGTGATGGTTTGATTGGTGCTTTGGTGAAATTATAAAGAGTGCGTCTCTTTGTTCGCAAGTCCAGAGAACTTCTGACCAAACAGACTCCGCAGTCGGATACTCCTCACAACGTACTCCCGCCAGTCTCAACCAAAATAACAACGATAATGCATTTAAAAAAACAAAAAAAAAGAAAATTGTCTGAGAATAAATGCTTTACTATGGGTGTGCTTTGAGAACATAATAAAATTAAGTTCTGTTTAAATATTGATTATCGTACCCACGTACGGGATGTTACAGATGATTATGGCAATTAAAGCCAAATGCTCCAGGTGTTGTTGACTAAATAAAGGAGAGAGCTATTGAGAACATACGTTGGTGTTTATAGAACAATTTACTTATTACAATACAACAGTTGTAGATTGAAAATAAGCAACCAAATAAAATAACAAATGTTTCTGGATCAGGGTAAATTTAGTTCAAAATAATAACTTCTGGCTGCCTCTGTGGTCTATTCTAGTTGTAGATTGTTAATAACAAACCAAATATATTAACGAATCTCTCTGGATCAGGGTAAATTTAGTTGAAAATAATAACTTCTTGCTGCGTCAATGGTCTAGTCTCAGCCTCGCGCCAGAGAGATCTCTGTTCGATTTCTGGTAAAGGCCTCGATGTTTGTGTGTATTGAAGTCCTCTGACTGAGTACACACGACAAAGAAATGCAAATTAGTTACCTAATTCCGAAGTTGCTAATGACCTCGCTGTTGGTGCGACTAGAACCAGAATTAATAAATAAATAAATTCTGCCTAAGTTCATCGCAAGTCTGGCTCTTAATCAGGAAATTTTAGATTATATATATACGTTTTATGCATAACAGTGTAATGAGGCAAAATTTCAATATAAATTTTTAGCATTAAGACTGTGCAGAGTGGCGTGTTTACTATTTCTTGCGGCCTGTGAAGAGGGTTGCTTGAAGGTCGAAGGGGGAGGTTGACATAATTTATGGCAGCCGACCCTTTTTGAGGAGTGGACGGTTAAAGCGGGGACAGTAACAGAGTGGACACCGAAGTACACAGTATGTATTTAAGATTTCGAGAGTCGTGATATACTGTTCCAGTAGAAAGGACAAATTAAAATTTTAATATGTAAGAATTCAGAAAATGTTGTTGGGAGAGAGACAGGAGACAGTAGCTGTGAGGAAATTTAAGTGAAGAGAAATTAAAATTTAAAGTAGTGATTTATTGTTTATTGTGTGTGCCCGTGAAAGTGATCTCCGAAAGGCGAAGGAGAGGAAGAAATTGGATAACATTATGGACTACAGATAAGTCAAAACTTTTTACCACAGAATCTTTATAACAAATAGCCACCAAAATTTGCCTATATCTCCCCACGAAATATTACCCATAAAGAAACGTCTCACTATATTAAATTTGTTCGTAATTCTGTAAACTATTTTAGTAGTAAAATAAACTCAAAAATTTATAAACCAAATTAACAGTAGAAGAATTCAATATAAATGAAATTCTAAAAATTAAAAAATATTTATAACGGGTTAGAAACAGACTTCTTATATATCTTCGTTTGTTGGTCCGTCTATTTTGTTGATAAAACATTATAACAAGATTTCGATACTGGCGTGTCTTCTTACAGATCACGCCTACAAGCACTGACCACAACTTATAGTTTAATGGGTTGTCAACAGGCCAATCACTTGATCACCTGAAGGAACATTTTTCCTGAGACAGTACTGGGTAGTTTGCCTTGTTGTGCAGAATCCTGTTGGAAGCTCCTGTGTTCGTTCCTGAACAAGTTGTCACTCAAAGGCACTACACATTTCAAAACAGTATTTTCGTACACTCTGGCTGGCATTTTCACCCCTTTTTCACATAAATAACACCATCATACGCCACTCCCAACCAAACCACGACTGAGCCAGGATGATAACCACTCTTGATCTTCGGAGCTTACTCCAGAGCTTCTTGGAATGTTAACGCATAAACTCGTTCATTTTGTCGATTCAAAGCTTCCACGGTGGTAAAAATCTTATCATCTTAAAAAGAATTCTCCTGTGTCCTTTGTTAGCGTAACGCTGAAGGAGGCGTTTTCATTTAATTACCCTCCACACTTTCAGACGTGTATTGAGGAAGTGTCCCTGTACTTTTCCGGGAAGCCTTCAATCCCAAATTATTTCTTAACATACGAGACATTGAATATATTATAATTTTCAGCTCACGTCAATGTTCCGACTGTTTTCGTACAAGGATTCCTCCGAATACTCCTTGAACTGATTACTTCGTTCTGATGAAGTGTTGGTGGCCTTGCCTTGAGTGATCATCAATGGCACCAGTCCCCGTGAATCGCTTGATGGTTCTATGCACGAAAGATATAATGCTCAACAATTTGAGAGTAGTGAAAATCACGGGAGCTGATTTACCCATTTTATGCAGATCTATTACTGCCACACGATTTCCATAATCGCCCCGCTCCATCTCAGAAGAAAAGTGTTTCATTTGCAACGTATTTCTGATTTTACTGAGCAGGCACTCGCGTATTTTATAATTCAGAGTATCGCTCGAGAAGTAGTTGTTCTTACGTTAATTACTGCGTTGTCCACACGTCGCAGACTACTGACATGCGCTGTCGCTGATTTCTCATCTCAGCTGCATTGGCGAGAAATAAGACGGGATCCTCTTGCTTAGATACGCTGAACGATGCCCTGTGTTTTTGGAATAAAAAGCTACTCTCAAACATTTGACAATTATTTTATTACCTGAAACGTATTGCATTAGCGGTCGTTGACATACTCTTAAAAGTAAAACTCAAGGAAGTAAATATATGGCTCACTAACATGTTAATTCCAAGTGAGAAAATTGGTTAACTCACCATGGATAAACAAGTTGCTCCATAGCCTGGAACTAACTCTCCACCACATGAGTGCAGTCATCCCAAGCGAAGGTAACATGAAAATGATAATAGGTAAAATCCTACAGAACTATAATCACCACAGAGCAATTAACACAGGCGCATCAAAGGAAATATTAGGAGTTGGCTGCAGAATAGTTGCACCGTTGCAAATCTAGAAATATGAATCATAACGGTGGAAATTTTGCCATCTATATGGCCACAGAATTGTGCCTCGAATCACCGAACCACAATAGCATTATACTGACGGACTTAATGGACTGTATCAACAAATTAACTAATTCGAAATGCAGAAACGGCGTTATTAACAGAGTCAGGGACAACATACGGAAATACAAACCTCTGGCAAGAAGATTAGGATTGATTGGTTACTGGCTCATTTGGTTATATCGGGGCACGATAGAGAGGAACGCTGGCTAAGGAGTTACGTAATATGTTCCACAACCCCAATTGCACCTGTAGGGACTGCAAGTGCTAGTCTTCAGAATTAGAAACTTTCACACCAGTTTGGCTCACTATCATCTTTTTTATTTAACACCACAGCCGGAATGCATAACTTGTGAGGTGGCCGTAACCATCCCATATAATCTCTTCAATTGCAAGAAGCTCTCTGTCACATGAATCAGTCCGTCACCAACGCCGTGCTCTGAACCAGCCCTACAGCGATGATGAAACTGGTGGGTTTCTTGACAGAAGCGGATTAAATTAAAGATATGAACCATATTCTGTTACCAGGCAATTAAAAGTGCCTCAGTAAGCTAGCTGAAGTCTCTCATGCTATCTGTGGTTCATGCGACCTTAAAAAAGAAGGTTACCATGGAAGATCTCCAAACCATGACGTCGTAAATAAGGCTAAAAGTGAGATATTACATACATAAATTGCAAGAAAATTGTAATACAATTCTTATGCACGCACGCTTCAACGTTTTTTGGTTTAGTAAAACAGTTTGGTGCATTGGATTGTTTTGCCGTTCATTGCTGATATTGAAGAGATAATAAAAAACCATTTAACGAAAATCACAATTTAAATATTTAACCCATATTTTATAAGATAACCGCTATCTCATAAAATGTGTACATTTCTTAAATTGTGAATTTTGCCCCCGGATCAACATATTCAAGTCCTCGTATATATAAGGTGATAAATCTAGGTCTCCTTTTGATGTAAGCGGTAAAATAATATGTGAGTGGGACACAGAGTCACGAAGAAATTTTGTGCCACTTAGTGGGTATTTAGTAAGGACTCCAAAACATACACATAATATCTGACTGTTTTAGCACATGAGGCCCACAGTCACAGAAAATATTGAAGAAGGCTTACAACATAGTTGACAACTCAGATGATTGTGATATAATTGATACTGAAATCTCCTATGTCGAAACTTGGCAAAAGCGAGGATATACATCCAATTACGGCATTGGATTAAAGATAGATCTGCTTACTGGTTTAGATTTGGATTATGAAACTGTATCTTATAATTAGTTCATGCGTGCATTCACATCTGCTAATCATATCAGGGATAATGTGCAGAAGACAGTGTAATAATAACTCATGATCAATAGTGTTTGCGTGTATTAGATAATATATGATTAAATTGTAAAATAAGTATCTAAATAATATTAAAATTCATTCAGCCTCAAGTTTTTTCTGTGGGTTGGTGGTACTGAAGTACACGACAATTATGAATACTACTAACGATGAATATTGAAGAAAAGAAATGGTCAGTATTTGTGATATTTTTTCTCTCTTCGGTTTTGTTGTCCCGATGTTCTGCGAGGTCTTCCGTGATGGATTTTTTTGCCGCGTTGACCCATACTGCATCCCAACAGCAAACATGATTGGGGGTACGGCAGTAAAGCAACCATGAGTTTTCACTGCAGTTGATAAATATTATTTCCTCTTTTATCGGATCAAGATTCGTCTATTTCAGTTAATATTACAATTGTTTCTTTCCTCTATAGATATTGACGGGCTGTAACTGACCCACCGACGATGTATTATGAAAGCTCGTTATTCTAAATATACTATATAAACTTACTGCGTAACCGGTCTAACAAAATAAAACTTAAAATATTTCTTAATTTCTCTATGTAGACTTTTCTCAACGATTTTCAATAACTTCGAAATCCTTTCGATATACTTAAAATAGATATCAGCCGTTATTTTTACAAATTTGGAAACAGATAATAATCCGAAAGAACTAAATCTGATAAACAAGGTGCATGGGGAAGAAATTTGATCTTAAACTCATTGATCATGGCCATCGCGATAAAGGTTTTATGAACTGGTGCGTTGTCGTGATGAAACAACGCTTTGTCTTTCTCGAAATGTGACCTTTTTTACTTGATTGATCACTTAATCGCTATAGTTTCTATAATACTCACCGTTGATTGTTTTTACTTTTTGAAGAAAATTAATCCAGACTCATCCCAGATGAAACTCTCTTTGCCTTCTAGGAACTCGAATCTCTCAGTTTCAGGCCATATTTTTGACTGTTCCTTCGTCTCACCTGTGAAATTGGGGACCTATGTTTTATCCGTGGTAGAGAATAGACGCAAAAACTTATATTTTTATTAACGTGAGACTTCGTTTGTCTGAAAAATAGGACTGGAAATGTGAACTTTTTAAATGTTAAGTCAATGATACCGAAAGAAGACTGCAGCTGTTTTCTTTGGCACCGGCTGTGACGGCCCCCTTCTGGTTGAAAATCAGAAGCGGTCTGCTTCTGGTTGACTCTGCGTCGGGAGGACTGACTGCATTGGTCACACTTGGAACCCAAAGAGTTCAGAAAAATCAAAATTTCAACATCGCCTTTATCTCGCTCAGAACTCAAGAGCTCAACTCTGCTATCGCTAGCAGCGTGCTATTTAGTTGCTGTCTTCCCAAAAACTGTCTACATCTCCGCAATTTTAAATAACTTCTATTGGTTGAAATTTCCAACATTACAGCCAATAGGATATTTTTAACCGCCGGATGCAAGAAAATGTCTTCACACATGTTTTACGTTCTTTACGCAGTAGCTGTTTCCAATTATGTACGCGTTGCTTCCAACTTGACAGAAATAACCAGTTCTCGAATTTTCCACGGAAATGCTACTGCTTATTTTCCAAAAAATGGTATGTTCCTTTTGTCCGAAGAAGCGCTTAACGTTGTCCGACATAACAGATACTACGCACACATGAAATATATTCGCAGCCCTTCTGATTCTCTCACGTGATTTTAATATATTACAAAATGATCATTCAATGACATTTTGTAGGTTTCGTTGGCATTTCTAACGCTGTCACTTCAATTGGTCGACTATCGTTAATCTTTGCCACCCAGAATTTTATTTTTGCATATACAAAGAAGCAGATTTCCCTCGGATGAATTCTATCAGGACTTTGATATTGGTTGGTATGAAACCTATCAAATGAATTTATTGTATCATTCTCCAATGGTTATTTTTATTTTCCTACAAATTTACTGCAAGCGTTCAATATTGATCCATGTAAAACATTAAACAATGTAGCTTCTTTAAACTGAAGCTTCATAAGATTGTTATTTTAGATATAATTTATTTTTCAAGCATCTACGAGGTTGCGACTATCCTCTTACATTTTAGGTTCTAATATCTTAGTATGAATATCTAATATCTTATATGAATTGTAGGGTAATTCGAAAGCCTTTTTAAAGAATCAGCAGGTATAATGTAGTGGTTGTTCGTTCCTATTTGTAATAATAAAACTGCGTGAGAACATTCTTAATATACTTCCGGTTAGTGGTCACCTTTAGAATAAAAATAAATACAACATTACATGATTATAACCCCTTTTATTCGTCAAGGTATTTTGTTAAATGGAAATATATATTTTTATAATATTGCGAGTAACTCTAATGAGGTGTATAAAGACCTCTAATAACTTCTTAGCGAAAAAATCCGAAGTCTCTTAAAAAGAGCTTACGAACTTCATATAAACTATCAATTGTAGACAACAACCAAGGCGTAACTGACCTGAATAGAATAAATTTGCAAGCGTATCAAACCCTAAAACGTAGTTTTCTCATATTTTAGTACTACATAGTTTCTGAAGCAGTTGTTAATATTTACAACGACATGTAAACCTATTTAGTCAAAATAATGTGTGCATCTTTTTCTGATAGACAATGCTTCAAATTAGCATGTTCTACGGTCTTCCTGGGAGCATATAGTAAGAATTCTTTGTGCAAACTGCCGATGCGATGGCTTGTCCGATGTTTACGAGCACGTGTGACGACGCATAGCCGTAAATTGAAATGTGACCGCTGCACGAGTTTTACACGCACTTTAAGGGTGAAACATAAAGTGCGGCCTCCTGGCTACTTGAGATTTGTAAGTGGCCATAGCCTCGGACAGTAAAAACCACGGAGACAGACGCTCAAGATAGCCACTCACGAAGTTTTACAGTCGCCTGGCGTACCGTAATCTCTTTTCACGTCAATCTGCTTTAGTCGAATGCTTTTATCAACTACTGCGTAATTGTCTCGCCAATTTCAACAAGAGGTCGGTCAATTTTTTCTGGATGGTAAATTATTTTCGTTGCTGCTATTTATATTAAGCCATGGCACATTTGTACGCAAGTTTGCAAGTACAGGATGAATACCATTCCGATTAGGGTACCCGTAGCCTCAGTGATGCGATGCAGAGACGCTGGCCACTACACAACAGGAGGTTACTGTAGCGATTCGTAATGTATTAATTTAACTTTTAAGTACCTTTACTGTATTCATATGGTCATTAGTTCAACTTAATTTTGAAACAGACAAATGAAGTCACATGTTCGCCATTAATAACTTTCAATTTTAAAGTTCGGTTTCGTGAAATTACCATAAACGACTGATGTATCTTGCTTCACGGACTATTTTAAAGAGGCAGATCGTTAGAAGACCTATGGACAGTAATGACAGATAAAGTGACTGCAATTAAACAAGTAGCAGAACTCTTATAATCAACAATTACATATTTACAAATTTTAATGTTTTAAATTATGTAGGGGTTTAACTATGTTAACAATTAATTAAATTACTTGCGCTTTCGAATACTAAATAATAATTTTATTTATAAAAAACAATCAAGTTAAAAGGGATCCTGCGCGCTATTACAAATAGATAAATTAATTCAAGGGGACGATTTTTAAATATCAGGGTTAATTACTCATTGGGGTAACCATGTGCAGCAGAGATTTCGTTCACTTGACGATCTGTTTTACCTAGGCGGTTTAATTGTAGATTTTCCCTATTCCGACGGAAAGTGTGATGAACCTGGTACTGCCAGTGGTTGGGAAATCCCAGTTTTTTTCCTTTTCTTTCTTCTAGCCTTCCTTGTTCTCAATACCTTCCCACTAAAGAGCAGCAATTCACACCACACTTTAAACTCGTGTTGCACTCTCCAGTTCCCTCCTCCCTTTCAACATCCGTTCCACTCTCAGATTTCTCCTCCCTTCCACCTCTCCTTCTCAACGTCTTGAACCACTCTCCCTCTCTACCTCCTCGCCCTCTCAACGTCTTGAACTATTCTGACTATTTTCGGCTATTTTCACCTCCAAGGTAAACTCGTATATCCCTTCTCCAAAGAAAAACTCTATCGCACGTGATGTTTATTCCGCCAATCCCCTTGAGTCTTTCGTCCAGCGCGGAAAATTTTTCACTTCACAAGGAACAGTGTCCTTCGGAAATTTTGAAGGGTGAAAGTTCCTTCAGCAAAACAAGCTTAGTATTATAAATCCGCAGACAGGCATGTGCCCCGTCCGGCAGCCTGGTGTCTGAAAAATCCACTTCTTATCTGCCTGACGCCGAGACATAATGTTCTTCAGATCATTCAAAAACCCAAAAATTCGAATAGTATTTGGATGTTCTATTGGTTTCTATAGTTATTTACGAAATTTCGTGAAATGAAAAATGTGTTTAACAAATCCCTTCAGAATTTCCTTCACGTTGAGAACAGATATTCGATATATTTATGGTACTTTCTTAAGAGGACACAGTCGTTCATATTTCGATTTGGATGTGCTTACTAGCCTAGTAGTGATTCACAAATATATAGTATTGAGTCGCCTGCTGTTACTTTACGAGCTTTGCATTTTTGTCACGGAAAGGGCGCGGCGGACTGAGTTCCATGTTTCATTGCATATGCATTAGCCTTGGTTTAGAAATGTTTGTTTTCCATTTGCGACAGAAATAAAAGTAATTTCTGAGGTCGAGCGGTGGCCCGCGGCCGCAAGGTAATTGTGTTCGAGCAGAGGGGAGAGTTGTAGCCACTTGCCACGCACACGTACGCACCGTTGAGCAAGCATCAGTCACAGTTGCACGTCCGCGTGTCCTGAAGGTACTCAAATGTTCTCGCAGTTTTTATAGACAGACGCATACTCCATTTGCGTCGCGGCCCCGGTGAATTTGTGCATGGCTGGACGCGGCCCTGACAAAGCTGCCTGCACAAAATATTCATGTTTCGCTGCAACCTCTATTTACATTCTGCGGCCACTTGCAATCGGTAATTTTACCGTGGAATTGAAATTCTGAATACAAAAAAATTGTTATGTTGGAGTGAGTATCAACTTTTGTTATGAATATTTCCTCTCCGTGTTATTTCCCTTCGAAACGGGTTCCTTCAACCGTAAACATTTACTAATGTATGAGACAGAAGAAAAACCTTTAGTTGACAAATAAGCACATTTATTATTAATTTTATTGCTCGTTTAGTACCTCAAGCGTGCAACATATTAACGAAAATAGTATACAGGAGGATGAACGTCAAATAGAATGCGATTAGGAGAGATAAAATTGGTTTTTGGAAACAATATTGACTCAGCGCCTAATTTTAGAAGACAGGATAATAAAGAAACAGCCTTACGTTAATGGTATTTGTAGGTTCAGAAAAAGCGTTTGATAATGTTAACTGGAACAAACTATTAA
The DNA here is from genome assembly GCA_034510155.1 of Eucriotettix oculatus. Lineage (NCBI taxonomy): Eukaryota > Metazoa > Arthropoda > Insecta > Orthoptera > Tetrigidae > Eucriotettix > Eucriotettix oculatus. The sequence goes on from CM067376.1 coordinate 255,847,604, forward strand.
GGATTTTGAAGAAGACAGAATTAAAATATCGAGAAAGAAGAGTTATACATAAGGCACGGAGCTGTAATTAAAATGAAGATCCAGAAAAGGAAGAAGAAAACACGAAAATAGTAAGACAAGAATGAAGTGTGTCGCCCATTGCCTTTAATTTATATAAATATATATAGAACAGGCTATGAAGAAAGTTAAAAGTGGAAAAGGATAATATTGTAGTATTAGGGAAGACTTAGAAACCATAATAATTGGCATGGACGTAGTCCCGGAGAAAGAGTTCAGTATGAGGATTAATAGAGAGAAAACAAAGGTATTGGAGTGTAGTTTGGGAAACAGTGGAATAACAAACGGTTTTGGGAAGGGATATTTTGACAGAAATTAAGAAATTGTGCTACTTGGGAAGTGTAATAACTAGGGATGGTAGAAGTATAGTAGACAAAGAGTAGGATAGCACAGGCAAGGAAAGATTTCGCGAAAAAGGGAGATTTACTTACGGGTAATATGTGTGAATATTAGAAAATCGTTGCTAAAAATGTTTGTATGGAGCGTGGCGTTATATGGGTGCGACACGTGGACGACAGGAGTTGGGGAAAGGAAAAGATAAAGCCTTTGAAATGTGGTGAAATGTGGCGAATGCTGAAAATCAGATGGGTGAATAGAATCACAAACGAGAAAGTTCTAAACAGCATAGGGGAAAAGAGAACAATATGGAGGGCGTTGACTAAGAGAAGGGATAGATTAATAGGCCACGTTTGAAGACACGAGGGTCTTGTAAAATTAGCATTAGAGGGAAATGTGTGGGGTAAGAACAGAAGTGGGAGGGAAAGGATTGAATGTGAGAAGCAGATTGGCTAGATTTGGGTTGTGGTATTTATCAGGAAATGAAAATTCTTGAGCAAGATATGTTAGCATGGAGGGTTGCATCTGAATACCACTACAACTACAACAGTGGGCAAGCAAGCGAGTTCGCAGAATCTTAGAGGGTTGCGATCCATAGGACCGTACCGGTTTAGCCAGTTGACCGTAGTTTGCCGGGGAAGGTCATCGATCCCGGGAACCGTCTAGTATCCCTGGAAAAGGCAAAAAAATTCCAGAAGTGAATTCCATTGGTTGTCATAAAATCGAAGTGACGTCGGGGAGAAAAAGGAGAGAACAGAAGGGTCTGCTATAATCTGAGATTCGCTTCCAAATATTTACACGCAAAGGTGCGTATGCACAACTAGGCCATTCCGCAGAAAGGTGTCCTCGAATAGGGGTCGTCGCAGAACGTCGATTCCTACGAGTTACAAGGGATGACTCTCTTATATGGTAAACATGATGTGCACTGATATTTTACGATTGAATTTGGTGTGCTATTTATTGAGGTTTAGGTGTTCTTGCAGGTATGTGGAAACTCTGACAGGAATTTCTCTGCTATATCGTCGGCAAAGAAAGCCATATTATGCTCGTAATTATGTACATTAAAAGGAACTAACTTTTCAATATTCGAGGTATATACTTAAAAATATCTTAAACCAATTTTAAATATGTTACGTTACACATTTAGATATTTTTACAAAAAAACTACGATTCATTGAGATTTTAAACAAATCCTGTTTACAAATAAATTATGAATACGTTAAATAATGTTAATGAAAAATACTCACTGACTCAGAAAATCAATTAGCTGAAGAAGAGTATTATACTAATAATAATTCAACGTTCTCATAAAATTAATGTTGTTGTTGTAATGTCCTAAGACTGGTTTTATTATTATTATTATTATTACTTAGCTGCTATTGGGCATTTTCCCCGTCAGTGCGTTCAATTTTTCTTTAATTTTGAACGTATGATCATTTTTAGAAATATAATTCCTTGCCGTAAGATGGTTTGTAATTTTTTTCCAGGCCGGTTCTCCGTTTTAAGCTTTATATATTGCGCACAACCTCGCATGTTTCCTTCTATTACTGAAAGCTTCTAAATTCTCGTGTGGATTGTTCGCGAATCGATGCCCAAACATCTTTTCAGCCCGTTTTTGTATTTTTCCAACGTTAGAGTATGTTCATTTCGATATGGATCCTAGCACGTTACCCATATTCTAAAATTGGCCTGACCAGCGATTTTTAAGCAGAAATATTGGTTTTTCTCATGCATTTCCTCAAGAACCTGATTACAAAGTGAAGCAGCAGCAGCGCCTTTACCTCACTCACCTCATTACCCCAATTTAAATCTTTAGTAATCGTGATCCCAAGATGCTTACAGTTATTTAACACCGTTACAACTTCTTTCCCCATTTTATATCTGGTGGGGGGAAACATTTCTCTTTTTTGCAAAAACAACTGCCTTACTCTTCGTTGCATTTATTTGTATTTTATTTCTAACTGGCCAAACCTCGATGATAACCTATCCTGCACAAGCCTTTTCACTTTTATGTATCTAACAGATCATACTTCCTCCCTAATCTGCTTAGCATATTCCATCCTAGCCTCCTTCTTCTGTTCTTATCCCACACACTTCCCTAATCCTTAGCACCCTTTGATATTCCACTGTTTCCCATACTACACTCCATTACCTTGATCTTCCTCTGATTCTCGTAATACTACAATATCGTCGCAAAGCGTAAGGTTTTTATTTCTTCTCCTTGCAGTATGATTCTTTTTCCATATTCCGTTTTAACTTTCTTCATCGCCTCTTCTATATATAAGTTAAACAACATGGGCGACAGACTGCATCCTTGTCTTACTCCTTTCTTGATTACGGCTTCCTTTTCTTGGTCTTCCATTCTAATTACTTCTGCCTGACTTCTGTACAGGTTATGTATTAGCCTCCTTTCTCGATATTTTATTCGACTGGTCTTCCCGCTAATTCTCATTAAGTATATACAGAACGCAAATACGCTCATAAAAACACGTCTAAGAAACCCACATGGAAGTATTGGCTCCAACTTTGGCGCTGTGTGAAACAATCATCTCTGAGCTGTTATAATATGGGGTGTGGTATTGGGTTTATTTCACTTGTTACTATTATTAATTAACCTCTACAGTTGGGCGACAATATATGTGGGAGGTGGTATTATTTAATATTGGAAAATTTACTTTTTAAGGAAAATATATTAATAATAACCAATGAATTAAAAGCATTTGGACATTTATTTCACGAAATGAACAAAATTTAATAAATAAAATTCGTAAAAATCCAAAAGAAAGCAAAACAAAATCAATTTGCATTAAAGCATTGACAAATTAATTATTTACTTAATAATAATTTAAATCAGATCACCTGTAGGGTGTGTCAAAGGAAGTAACCTAATTTATGGCAAATAGGTCTGGCAATGTGAACTCTTTAAAATCGAAGTTAACGATACTGTCGATGACTGCAGCTGCATTCTCTGGTGGCGTCGTGCTTTAAACTACTTAGGTCTGGCTTTGGAGATGCCAGCTAAGTCGACTTCCGTTGGATGGTCTAGCTGCAAAGAGGATGATCTAGTTGTATGATAAACGCCGTGGGCACAAAATATTAGAAACTCCTACTAATATTCAACATCTGCTGAGGCCTCAAGGTACTACACCCAACTCTCAACAGCAGTTCTCAATTGTAATCATCTCTCTCAAGTGGCTCGCTATTTCGTCTAAAAATATCTCTCCGCGTATCCTCGGTAGGTTTAAAAAATCGTCCTTTCTTATTTCCAGTAGCCAATCGACTGCAATTTCAATAGCACCCATTGGCTGGTATTTGAACAATTGCAGCTAATAAGAAACTTTTCAGCCACGTATGTGGCCGGATGCCTTCACATCTTTTCTGTAGTAGTTCCGTACAGTAGCCATTCCTAATTTTTCACTCCAAACTTCCGTCTTGACGGAGGAAAATCCTTTTTCGAATTAGATAGGGATGACATCCATTGTTTATAAAGTCCTATTTCATAAATCTGAAGAAAGATTCATTTCCATTGACCGAAGGAAGGTGAAAGCACTGCCACGCACACACAAAAAATGCGTCGTAGACCTAAAGACTTAACCTCCGTTTTTTACACATTACAGAGTATATTACAAAGGTTCCCGTCCAAAGTGCAAATATATCCCTCATAATGAGGCTGTGAAGAGCGTGATTAAGTAAATTGGAGGTAAGTCTGAGGTTCAGGTCTAAGTAAGGGTTTGAGAAAGCTCGGTTCGGTGGTCGACTCGGTTGCAACCGCCGAGTAAGCGGAAGAACCCGAGTTCAAGTCCCGGTTTGATAAAGATTTTTCCATTTTGATCTACGTTCAGCAACATGGCCTTAAAGACTGATCTTGTTATAGGCACACTTCACTGCCACTGACTAATCGTTGCATGTGAATTCTAAAGAACGCATAATGTGTTATAGTGTCCACAAAATCTTATGATATCCGACGACTAAACAGAGTATGTCCGAAAGTCCTCTGAAGAAACGAAAAGTGAGATAATAAAAGAACAAAGAAACAACAATGGTTCCTATTTTATGTTAGACGTTTACACTGGCAAACTGTAAACTTACCTATCATTCTGCACAGATATTCGTCGTAATATAATCAATGAGTAATCCGTGTGGGATGCCGACTGTATGTATAAAATATAATAAAAGTATGCCATTAAATAACTCCAACCAATTTTGGATCATGCCATTTTTTATACTAATTTACAAAACCGTGACTAAATAAAATAATTTCATACACGTTTTAAGGAACACGCAAGCCTCATAATTGTTCGTTGGCGTGAGATGCAACGGGGAAGGTTGGGAAGATCACGTAGCAGCGGTCAGCCTCAGAGACGTGCTGTCAGAGCGGCCCTACACGTGGAATTCCTAACTTGCTACGCACTCTGCTGATCTGCTCATTTTTCTCGGCTAAGAGATTGGAACAAGCTATCTTCCCATATTGACGCAATGATGCGCATCTAACACTAACAAAAAATATTTTGTTCTTTATTTACTGATTTATCCCATATGTGTTTGATGGGCACAAACGGCAGCTACGTTTTACTATTTAAACAGAAAAATATTATAAATTATAACAAATAATTTGACACGGTATTATTACGATTGATTAACTTCCACAGTAACACCTTACTTCGCGTAAAGGCTTAGAGATAATCTATTGTCGTATCATGATCTGCGTTTATGTCCTAAGGGTACCTTACACTTGAGATATTGTCTACAATATTCGATATTTTAGAATAATATTCACCGTATGAGTCCAAACTATTGCGCTATATCATGGGTGTCCATAATATTGCGTGAATTCATTTTTTTTTAAATATGTAGAGCAGTGATGGTCAAACTTTTTAAAGACGGAGCCAAAGGAAAGAAAAAATACTTTAGGCTGGCCAACATACTATTTTTATTAAAATAACAATGATACATTTTACAAAATACTTATATTTTTTGTGATACTAAGCCCTAAACTGAAAGATTATTAAGTAGAATGTGATGAATGAAACTGTGACTGCATTTATAAAAGTTTTTCATAATTTTGTTCGAACTAAGATGCACTTATTCTTAGAAGAGAAGTTAAATGCTCATCTGTCAGTCTGTCTCTAAGACATCTCTGTCAAAGTTTCGTTGTTGAAAACACCTGTTCAAACGTAGAAGTGACTTTAGGGGCATGAGATATAAGATTTTGGAAAGTGGATTTCGACAAAGTCTTAAAGAAATCTAATTTTGAAACATTCAGAAACAGCTGTTTTAGCTGAGTGTTAAATTGTAATTCAATCATTTCAAGTTGCAAGTCCGGTATCACAGTTTCACAGTTCATATTATTATCCATACTGAAAATTTCAAAGTATTTTTTCAATGCCACTGAAGTCTTAAAATCTTCGTTCAACTTCACCATGGAGTCTCCTCAAACTATCTTCGTAACTGTAATCTTTTCCTTCATCACCGGGGCTATTGAACTCAACTTCGAGAAGTGAGACACGGCATTGCAAATTCACGAATAGAACAAGTTGTAGTTTAAATGGCTCCAAATATAATCAATAAATTGTTTTTTTCCCTTGCATCTTGACATTCAACTTGTTTTTGTGGCAGAAAAGATCTGTAATAATGTAATGTCCGAATGCCATGCAGGATCTTCCAGGATTTTATACTCTACACACTCAGGGCTGTTTCTCAAGGAAAATTTCACTATTTCGTCCTTCAGCTGGCAAACTGGGTAGAAGACGCGTCCAGCGCTACGTCACTTACTTTCGAGTAGTACAATATATAAGAGTACTCAGATTACATGGATTCTAGAAACTCCAGAAATTGTCTATGAGCAAGTTCTCGAGGTTGAATAGCATTAACCAGCTTCACAATAATGTCAAATACAGGTTTCATATCCAAAACAGATTTACACAGGGCATCTAGAAGGATGAAGAAATGTAGAAATATAACATTATTATCTCGATATTTTTCATTAAAATCCCATCATACCAGATTTTTCCCGTGACATTGCTAGCTGTACCTGTTGTTATATTACATATTCAATTTATAGGTACTTTCAAAGTTGAAATTCTTTTCATAAAATCATGAAAAAATCTGACCCTGTTGTAGGTCCCTTGAATGACCTCATGAATGCTAGTTCCTCTGTAATACAGAAGTTTTCGTCAACACCTCTTATAAACAGTAGCAATTGTGCAGTATCATCCATAGTAATTGAGCAGAATTTAAAATGGTCAATCTTTGATTCCAACTGGGATAACATTATTTATCTATTGCTGTTTACCGAAATAAGCTTATTAATTCAAAAAAAATTTCTTTTGTCAGGATATAAAATATCGCAAACTTTGAGCATGCAGTGTTGAACAAAGTCTCCATTACACAGAGCTTTGTAACTTTTAGGAATATTGTATGTTACACCATAACTTGCTTGCTGACAACTATTTCCTATGCGGGCCGTAGTTAGACCATCAGAATTTGACAATATTATTGCAGGACCACTCAGGACTTATTATTGCGCAACAATTTTCAATTGGTCTCGAGTCGTTGAGGTACACGGATCTAATTCTCCGATTGTTTTTATGCTTTTAGTGATTTTTTTTGTATTTCTGTGATAATGAATGAAGAGGTACTAAACTAATGTCCTATTAAGAAAGGAATATATATATATATAGTAGCATATCCGTCGTTCCCCCGTATTCAACGATTTCTTAATTCCTTTAGGGCGCCAGGTATTTTTCATAAAAATACCAAAAATTGATTTTAATAGTTTTAGTTTCAATCAGAGCATGAAAAAAAAATTACATCTGCAGGGCGTGGTCAGTCTCTCGTCGTCCCGCCGACACAACCTGCTTCTCCCATCACCCCATGACGACTCCACGTCTCGCCAGACGACATTGTTGGCCCGGGTTGCGTCAATTCCTCAACAATTGCAACTCGCAAGCTGGCCTGCATTGTTCAATGTAACTTTTCATGTTACATTTTCCCCGCCCCAAATGAATTTAAAAAATTGTACAATTTTTTAATATGACACTCACTGAACCACATTCGTAAACAATCTGAATGACCAACGCCCTTAATCAAAATTACAAAATATTTACAAAAATTCACTTAGACCGAATTACAGTTTTCATTGACATGTTCAATTCTTCAAGTAAAATACAATTCACGGTCATTAAAATTAACTCATAACAAACCCTTAACTCTTGTTACAATAATAAACTTCAAACACAACACTTCTTTGACATTAGTAAAAATACAGCATCCGGTTTTCCCCCCTGGATTCCAAGGAAATCCACAATCATCACAACTATTTAACACACAAATTTTCTTTTACTCTGTTGTTACCATAGGATGCATATTTTTGAGAGATGGAAACAAGTTTTCTGCTAAACATTAAGTCTCGCTTAATTTTTCTCCCAAGTAATTTTTTCTTGTACATTTTTCGGGAGCTTTTCTTAAATCTATTTGCAAACATTTAATTAAATCATCTTTGTTGAGAACCATGATCAGCTGTTCTCGCTGTCCCTTAATCTGCTTGTTCACTGCGTTCACATTACATTCATATCTACTAACTTTCGTCTGACGCATTAAATGTTTACAATTTTTCTTAAACGTATCCGCAGATACACCAATTAATTTTAACAACCTTCGACCACTATAAACATTATGATTAACATCCGTTTCAACTTCCTTAACTTTATACCCACGTATGACAATTCGAAATTTCTTTCGCTTAACATTTCCTCCCACACATTGTTTCCTCTGTGTTGTTCGGGGGATTTTATTTGTATTTCGCCGTTTACGGCAATGAGCACAATTTTGTATACAGAAAGGTTTCATTACCAAATCTGTATCCTTTACCTTTTCATTCTCTTTAGCATTCTTAGCACATGAATGCTTAGCTAGCTTAAAATTACTGTGTATACCATTAACCTTAAAATCTACCACACTTTTTAATTCTACCATATTTTATATCTGCTTAACACTACTATTTACAAATTCTTCCTTATATACACCTTCATGCATGATCAGCTGATCGGAGTCGTGGCAGTTATCGCGTGATTCACCTCCTTTTTTACACCGTGCATTAATTATTTCCCCTGTTCTTTCTAATGTTTCATTTACGCTCTCTAAACTAGACTTCAAATCTATCTGCATTTCCTTAATACTATTAACTATGTCATCAAGAAATTCCTTGTTTTCATCAAATTTCTTATTAATTAACAGGAACAATTGTTTGAGCATATAGTCCTCTGCCTTCTCAGCTACCCTTTCGCAAGTAATAGCCTCCTGCACTTCTTCCATTTTTAAAACACTACAGAACACACAAACCCCCAACCAATACATTTGTCACCAACTTGTGGAACCTGTCTTCTTACCCGTACTTCACTTCTCCACAGACACCGTACTCTGCTTTTTTACACAGACACACACACACACCTCTCGAAGATATCCACGTAGCGGTCACTGGAACACTTGACCCCTCAGCTATGCTATGCGTAGATCAGCTCTCTTCCACAGCGTTCCTTCTGCAGTGCCTCCACTTCTCTCGAATAATTCTCGGGTACCCCCTTCGTCATCCTCCACACCTTCAGTCGTCGTATCCTCACAAAACTTCGATGTTCTGAGCCTCACAGATGTCTCGCCACTGTTCGTTGTTCTAGGCCACTCGATGGCTCGCCGAATGCAGCATGTTAATTCTCCACTGTTCAATGTCCGTCAGCACATTCACCAAACTCCTGCCATGTTCGTTGTTCGATGCCCCAACGTTGCGGCGTCAAATGTTAATTCCTTTAGGGCGCCAGGTATTTTTCATAAAAATACCAAAAATTGATTTTAGTAGTTTTAGTTTCAATCAGAGCATGAAAAAAAATTACATCTGCAGGGCGTGGTCACTCTCTCGTCGTCCCGCCGACACAATCCGCTTCTTCCATCACCCCATGACGACTCCCAACGTCTCGCCAGACCACATTGTTGGCCCGGGTTGCGTCAGTTCGTATTTATTGGCATCCTATTTATAATATGAATAGTTTAAGTGACATTAGTGACAATATTCATAACGACAGTCTTATTGCACTAATCCAAGAAAGACCAATTTTATGGGATAAAACCGTGGACATTTTCAATGATATGATCACTACTAAATACGTTTGGCATGCAGTTTGTCTTAGATTTCGAAGCGACTTCGGTCAGTTGGAGGAAGAAGAAAGAAACTATTTGGTAATTAACTATATTCCCATTTGCCTGTACATACTAGAAAATGTAGCTGTTAGATATTCGTTTATGAGATTCTTGAAGTGTCGGCGATCAAAGTAGGTACTAGCGTAAGTTTTTCGTAACATTATCAACCGTGATCCTTCTCCCCAGCAACCAACAGGATTGCAATAAAACATTAAATTAAAATTCAGCTAAATGTAATTATATTAATAGTTTTAAATAATATATAAGTAAATACATCACATAATTTACATAATTGAAATAATGAAAATTGCTTTTGTAAGGCAAGGAAAACATTTGTTTCCTCTGAAAATTCAATTCAATACTTATTACTGAAAACGAATTTCCTATTATTATTATTATCATACAAAAACTAAAATTTTTCAAGTCAAGAATTGTTTTTTAAAAAAATTGATCATAACTTGGATAGATACAATTTCTTATTTTGGTATTTTTGTGCTGAATGGTATCCCTCAACCGGCCATGGAATTAGTCGAAGAAAGTCTTTGACATTCTGAAATAATTGAACTGTTTCGTGTCATCTTGTCTCACCTCTCCGAACAGCGTGTAGAAAGCAACAACCTCATTTTTAAATTTAATTAATTAGGTGAACAGATTAATTGATTTTATCCACTCTCTTTCATTTGACGACGAAATAACAGTAAAAGTAGAAGCTGCTCTATTCTAAGTTCATTTCAATTCTTTTTGGGGGGGAGGGTAACAGGCTACATGAGGGTGATCCCTGAGACAGGAAAATTCCCTTTAATAGTATAGGAAGTGGAAGGTAGAGTAAGGTAGCCAAGGGCTGACTAAGTCCCCCAGGCTATAGTTTAAGGATCCTTCCCGGTGTTTCACTTGACGATATGCAGGGAAAACCCTAGAAAACCTGCATCAGGTAGGTTGACCTATTGGGTACTATTCTCACGCCCTACCGAGTGACGGGAGATAAATTTGCTGTGGGATCGCAGCATTCCCTTCTCCGTGTGTCAGGGGGGAGTTGGCCGGCTTATACAATGCATGTGAGAACCTTGAAAACCCCAGAGAGAATACAAGACATTCCCAACGTATTCAGGTGAGTCCCTGCAGTCAATCTGGGGAGAAATACCTGCAAATGCAAAAGAATTCAACTTACAGTAGACAATCAATTTCAATTAACCGGGAAAACCTGCGAGATGGTAGTGCGACGGCGACGGTAAATTCTCTGTCGCGAAAACCGTCGTAGTTGACTAAGCAGGTTGCATTGTCCGCGTGGGTGACTCGCATCCCCAGCCACTTTTTAGTTCATACTTTTCTGTATCTTCTTTTTCTTCATGGTTGCTCCTAACGCAATCATTTATCATCGCCAACAGGCGATATACAGTGAATAGCTTACCTTGTCAAAGGGATCATACTTAGACTAAGCCTAGATAGTCACTGAACAAAAAACTACTAAATATTGTACTGTACCATTAATGTGTGGGTTACACCGTTTCGTCAATTATTGCGCGACAATATTGTACAGTAATATTGCATATGGATGGACCCCTAAAGATACAACTGCCAATTATCAATATGCCTTGACCCGGTACTTAATCCACGTTTTTCATCCACGAAGAAAGAAAGAAAAATCTGACCTTGTTTTGTAGTGTGCTAACAATGGTGAGATAATATCATCATTCAGTTTTTTCGGGTGTTCCATTGTCTGAGTAATAGGAGGGATTGTATGAACTCTCTTATTGCGCATCTGATCCCTCTCCTTGATTACAAACAGAGCTACCTTGTTGTTCGAAACGTTAGAATAATTTCTCTAATTTCTTTCTTACTCTGCTATACTAGACATTTCACTCAGTCACTTTAACAGGGATAAATTTGTTTGTGTGGTTACCTTTCTGATATCCCTTTCTCTTGCTCGTTTCTTTGCTATCCTTCGTCACTTTCTCTCGGTTAACCCAACCTTTTTGTTAGGATTTCTTTTCTGATTCCTTCTCTCTAGTTCGCTTCTCATCTATATTTCTCCCTCTTTCGACTCAGACAATGGAACACCCGAAAAGACTGAATACTGATATGAAAAATCTGATCGGATCTTCCATCCAATAGCACCCTTGATTATCTTCGTAAAATGAATGCTTTCTTTCCTCACAGACGACACCCTCGGTTTACGTTTCTGTAATTCATACTCACATTCCGTTATAACGTTCAATGATTTATGTTCCAGCGACTATTCCGGACACGCATAATATAATTATTCCCCAAAATATTGGTTATAATAGAAGGGATGGTTAATAGGTTACGTTTTAAGACACGAGGGTCTTGTAAAATTAGCATTAGAGGGAAGTGTGTGGGGTAAGAACAGAAGAGGGAGGAGAAGGAAGGAATACACTAAGCATAATAGGAAGGAAATGGAATGTGCAATGTATGACGGTAATGAAAAGGCTAGCGCAAGATAGGTTAGCATGGAGGGTTGCAACAAACCAGATTTAGGACTGAATACCACAACAAACAAAATTTAATCAATAATCTTTGAAAAATCATATATCATGAAAAAATTGAGTTTGATTCGAATCTGAGTAGGTTGAACTATTTATAAGTCAATAAATGAAAGATTCGTTTCTGTTTTCAGTTCAATCTATTATAAAATATTTCCCTACCTGATGGAGTATTCAGAAAATATCTTAGTATCATACTGGCCAAATTAACGCCAATATATTGTAATAATTAAATTCGCCCTTCAGGTTTTCTTGCAATTTTTTGTATCGTACTCTGTGAGCAGTCGGTCATTGTAGCAGAATTCGTATCACGCAATCAGTTCGGCGCATATGAAAGGCGACCCGTAGCCATTGTGTTGGACCGGCAGTTCTGCGGGACCGAGATGTGGTCAATTTTGTGTGATTTTGGAGTGTTGTTGAACTGGAGTAGCGGGCAGAGCCCAATCATAACAGAATTTTTATTTGGCACTGATTTTAAAGCTCTCTGAAAGTATGGGTCGTTTTCCACGTTACGCGCGAACAGAGTGAATTTGGAGGTCGATGAGACAGTACGTTTCGACGAATAGTTGGGAAAACAGGGGTGGCGAGTGGCGGGCAGATTTGAATACGTGGTCGGGAAGACAGTACAGTGTGGTGAGCAGGAGACAGTACGTTTTGGAGAGCAGATGGAGATGAGTGCGGCCCAGAGATACAGCGATCGTTGGGGAGCCTGTTCGCGCGCTTCTGATCAACGGAGTTATCAGTCCGTGCAGAGTTGCGTAAGCCGTATTTGAAGGTGGTGATACCCACCGGGACGTGGGCACATTCTTCGGCGGCCACAACAAGATCTTCGAAAAGTAAGTCCTCACGTTCCATTTTTTACTTCGTGTGGTTGTAGCTACAATCACCGGACTTGACGCCCAACTTTTTAATGTTACACCTAATTCCGGAAATTTGTTGTAAATATTTTAGTTTCGATTGTAAGTGCGACATTACATAAATAAATATTCGTATCAAAACGAACAAACAACTTTTTATTATATTTTAACAAAAATGGTTAAACCGTTTTATAATGCATGAAGAATGCACGAGCACTCTATATCTCAGGCTTAATGGGTATAATATTTTTGCCAGTAGTTTTTCCTTGGTATTGTACTGGTTGAATCTGGACCTGTATCACCGGTAGTAAGATGGACTGGAAAGAGGAAATGCAAGCGGGGCCTGGTCGTGACGTCACTGGTCGTCAGCCATGGGCGAGTTTGATACCACTCGTTTCAACGTACAACGTACATGTAATATTTGAAATGAATGTAATGAAAAACAATGAAAACAACAATTTTGAATGACATGAATGACACTGATTAAAATTATTTAATTAGCTAATTGCAAACATTGTTTATATATATACATGTATACAGACAATGAATCGTTGTCTATGTGATGCACACCCTTGGATGTCTCACCACACATCCAGCTCCAAGCCAAGCAATACAGACATCAATAATACGTTCAGTTCAAAGAAAATATAACTTCAATTGTTTTTCTTTACCTCTTTATTCATTTTAATTTTCACCATTTGTGACCTTTGTGGTCAACAATTTAACATCAAACGTATAGTAATGTTACACTTTTAATTTAATTTAAATACGCAAAAAACAATTAAATGACATATTCGCGAACCCAAATCTATTTCTGTTTACAACCAGGGAGATGCTAACATACCAGAGGCGCTGCTTACGCGCGAATTAATACTATATTTGAAAAGGAAAGAAATGCGCGGTAACGCGTAAATATGTCACGTTGCATAAGGGAGAATGAATTGGAGTGTAATTGTGACAAGCAACAATTAACGAATAAGTAGCCACATGAATGAATTTTAGCAGTAACTAAATACTATTTGTTTCTGAGTTAAATTGTTTGAAATCTTTGTGACGTAATTTGATTATTAAGTAGCCCCCTTATTCATAATAAATTGATTTGAGGGACTCATACTCGTTTCAATGATTCATGTGTCTTGTCTCGCAGTTTATCATCTCCCTCAATGATTACGCCGGTCGCTATTGTTCTTATAATGTAAATATTTTATTAATATTGAAAATTCAGTGGCAAATTCCGAGGGAGAAGGTAAGTGTTACAATATTACGCTGGTTTTCAACTCACGAATCTATCATACTTTTTCTGCAATGAAACATTTTCGGTGATAGGCGGTACTCCTAAAATATAACTTACTAATATTATTACTATGACTTAAAAAAGTAATTTTTCAACCTCTATCTACACTAAATTTATCTGAAACAATCTTAAATTCCATGTTATAAATCAAACAATGAAAACAGTAAGTTCAAATATATATGTTTTATTCAACTATAAAAATGCAATATAACTTTAAATGCTATAATATCGGAAGTACAAACATTCAGAAATTATTGGAACTAAATATAGAGTTTGAATCACTCTACTATTAAATATTACAGTAAAATAGAATATTTTATTTAGAATATTTGTATAATAATAATTATAATGTGAATAATAACAAATTTATTGAACAAAATAATGCTATCACTAGTATTATGTTTCATAATTTACATTTTATGAACTAAAGTGTTTAAATAACCTATTCTTAAATTTACTAATAGTCTCACAGTCCCTAATCTCTATTGGTAAGTGGTTAAATTCTTTTATGCTTTTAATAAATATACTGTTTTACAATAAGTAGAAAAACGACCGATAAGTCAGCACGTAAATTAATCACTATTTATTCAAAATTTTAAAGTCATAATACTATGTTGTAAATACACTGTTTTGTTTTATATTTATCGTAACCTCAATTGTATCTATTCTACTTTATGAATTTCATAATTATTAAAATAGGACAGTAATAAATTCTTGATACATATCTACAAAAAAATCATAATATGAAACTTATAAAACTACTGAAACACAAAAAATGAATTTCTCGTACTGTGACACTAAATCTCTTATTCTAACATAAGATAATTCTTAATGCCCTACTTAGCAACTTCTTAAGTCTGTCAATATATTCATTTGATATTCGATACTACACAGAACAACAATAAATGAAAAGTGAAAGTAAAAGGAACAATTATATATTACAGTTCGAGATTCCTTAGTTAGCATTTTTCCTATTCTTTACGTAAGTTCTAACCTTCTATTTATCTTTCTACCTACAAAATCTATATAACAATTCACTTTCAATTTTTTATCGAATATGACCCCTAAATATTTAAAATCAGTAACTTTGTCTAACTTATTACTGCTATAGCTTTAATCTCATCTGCTATAGCTTACCAATAGTTTCTTTAACACATTTGACTTCAATTTATATAAAGAGAGATACATACTGTAACGAACAAATACATCTGCTCGGGCTTTGGTAGTGCGGAATCAAAACAAAGGAGACGGCGGTTGACACTTGAGCCATAAAACCTAGACTCGGCATCGCGGCTCGCGAGTTTCCCAAAATTGTGTGAGAATCGGCACCGGGTGGTATGTTTTCCCCAAGTGTAACCATGGATATTATTAGAGGAGATCCAACCCTGCCACCTTGGTGATGGATGTCGCAGAAGTGGAGAAGAAGTTTTAAAGAGGTAGGCGGAGACATTGTTGTGATCAGATTGGTGGCGACAGGTGATTGGGATCAGATTGGTGGTAGAGACTGAATTTGAGAGATGTTGATATTGTGCTGAGATTGGTGCAGACACAGATTGGTGGTCGAGAGCGTTGCGATGAGAATTGGCCAGGTGGTGCGAGAGTGGTGATCGGCACCTTTGATCTAGAGGGAGGACGAACCCGGAAGAAGTGGAAAGCCGACACAGTAAATACTTCCTGTGACTCATTGTAATTATCTGTTTGCTAACAGGTCCGACTGGATTAGGTCTGTTCTATGAGAAGGTCCATAAATGCGACCCTGAGATTAGAGTATAAATTGTTAGGTTTAAGTAATTAATATAAATCATTTTTGTTAAGATGTGTGTAGTTTTTATTGCAAATAAGTGTTGGTGTAAATATTAAAAATTAAAAATTTGTAATTAATATTGTAAATATGTTTCTGTTTTGTCAAAGTAAACTATTTATTGTTTTTATTATAAAATCTCATCAATTATTTAAATATTAATTAATATAACCCCAATATTAATTATAATACACAAATTACTTACAGGATAATTCCATGTCAAGTGGTCTGATTTCAGGAAAGTGCTCCGCTTTATCATAATGGATTTTGATGATATTTTGTGTGGCCATTTACACATGTCCGCAATAAAAAAAATGGTACGCTTTCACACTCTCAAATTTAATATTTGTGGAGATATTGTAGTTTGTTTAACTCTTTGTAGAAACATTTTACGTTATGACTCTGAAATTTCAGAAACTTTGAGATGTAAGATCTCTGGCAGTATATTATTATAAAAAAGAGACTTGACTATCTTGTACAACGTTATGTGCACATTTAAACATAAATATCAAAAATACTTTGATGAGTAATTTTGCTTAGCAAAGTCGGCCAAAAAATTAAAACTTTGGATTTTTATATTTTTAGAATTAAAGGTACGAAAAATGTGAAATTTTGCACTTAATAAACTAGCATCATAACCTCTTCGAATGTAACATTTTATTTATCTGCTACTCTCTAGTGCTTTACAAATTGAGTCCTAAAACGCAAAAATAAGGTATTTATATTCTACTTTTATGAAAAACTATCTGATGTAAACTGTTTTGAATGAATTTTATTTGTAAAAGCATGTTTTAAACTTCTTTAAAAAAAGTATACGTGATCTTTCATCTCAGGCGTATCGGGGCTTGAAATTGGGGAATAATTTGATAACTTTATATTACAATGTGCATTCAGGTAGATTTTCTAAATTTTTAATTTAATTACTAATAAAGCAAGATTCATGTTTCATCGCAGATATATAGGTCTTGGAAATAAGACAAATTGTTAACTATTGATTGCATGCTACACTTAATTTTGACTTTGCGTACTATTTTCCTTTTATTTCTGTTGTTCTGATTCACTTCTCACTAGCATTAGTAATGTACTTCTACACTGATGGCATAACCATACAACATCTTTTTAAAGTATAGTATTCTGTGATATGCAGTTGAAACTTCTTTTTCTCCAATTTTTCTGTTACTTTAATACGTGAAATGGATGCCATTAAGTCAATTTGTATTATTTCTACTTTCCCAAATTAAGTTGTTGGAGAAACGTTATCATCAACTTTCCATGTTCGTTTCTATTCCAAGAAAATTGGGCTGTGTTATGTTCACAGTTTGTCCGACAGTGAAAAAATAGTTCTCACTCGTTGGGAGGTTGAGCTCACAGGCAATGACTTTCTTGACAAAATAATTTTTCTGCAACTACATGAAATGCTTCCAAAGCCATGCTGCAGCCCATTTAATAAAACAAAACACACAGCTAAGCATGAGCTGTTGAAAATCAATCTAGCCATCTATGTCTGTTGATTTAAAAAATTGAGAAAAACAAATGTCTAAAAATGTCTAAAAATTTGCAAGTGTAAATCTGAATTCAGAGTCTTTATTATCAGAGAATTATATGGACATTTCGGACACTGTCAATCAGAGTTTGACTGACTTAAGGAGTTCCCCATTCATATTTCAAAGGTTGAGCAGTAGTCATAAAACTGACTGCATTAAAGAAAAAATTGAACGAGTCAAAAAGATTTTTTATAAAAAAAATCAATAGTTGCTGGAGTAACAGCAGAGAACCTGCATAACCTGTGATGATTTAATGTCAATTCAATGTATACAGAAATGTCGTACTTTTGTTCTCAATTTTAAGGACTGAAATTCCCGCGATGAAAGAACGTGCTCACTTTATAAAAGGGTTTAAGACATTCTCATTCTAACAAAAATAATTTAAAAGAAATTCATTAAGATAGTTTTTCATAAAAATAGGGTAAAAAACCATATTTTTGGTGTTTTTGCAAATATAGTCAATAGTATAAAGAGTAGCAGGTAAATGAAAGTTTACAGTCAAAAACACAGTGATGTTAAGTTATTAAGCAAAACTTGAATTTTTTTATCACACCCTAACTTTTTGGGCCGACTTCAAATTATGTATGACAAAGGTGTTCAATAGTTTCTTCTGTTCTTTGGGGTTCAAAGAGCACAAAATGTTGTACAAGACAGCCACGTCTCATGTCTTATAATAAAATTTTCCAGAGATATTACATTTCAAAATTGCTGAAATTTCCGAGTCGTGTGGTAAAATTTTACCGTACGGAGTAATAAAAATGACTATATTTCTGTAAGTACTCCAATAGAGAACGTAAAACTTTACCAATGTTCATTGTGACACTTCTACGAAATTTCATTGAAATTGGAGATAGTCGAGCGGGATCCCTCAGACCTCTTCACATGGAATGACCCTACAGCAAGGATCATTACATATTGATTACATTAATTTGATCTTTTCAGAAAGAAATATAAGACATTCAGCATTTAATCTACGATTTGTATACATTATTGAAGTCCAGTGACTATGAATTGAAATACGGCTTTATTTAATAACTAAACTGCAAAATTATAGTTAAGGATATTTTTTAATTTAATGTAAATGTAATAATTAATAGAGATTTTAATATGTTCTCAACCGCTATACATAAGGAAAAATTATGTTTCGTAATTTTAGAACCTTTACCGTAATTTCTTTTTAACTGTCTGAATTTCTACCTATATTTTGAAATCTTCTAACTACCCGCCCCGCCACAGTCAATTTACTCATGTCAGTGATATGCAAGCCTGTAGCACGAGATTTCTGTCTATAATAAAAAATGTGCAGGGACAGTATTCCGCTTCATCCCCTGCACCGCCGGGAAAGCTAAACTAACGTCATATTTTCGATGCACGTAGAAAGAGGGGCGATAAATGCTATGACGCAGAGAGATGGCTGCGTAAAAGTTCCTGTTTTGAATGTTTTTGACCAATTAATAAAAAAATTTCTGTTTGAGTACTTGTTTCGTGTTCTTAAAATGTTACTTTAAATAACAAAACTTCTAATGGCCGGAATTCACTTTGAGAAAACTACCGCATATTCGTGCGTATAATACTGCCCTCACATGTATATTTCTAAAATGAAATTCATTTATTTAAAATATGTACAAAGGAAAAATACTACCATGTTAGAAAGTTGTGCCAGTTTGTTTATAATTTCAATAATGATACTGTATTACATGTTTTGTAAAGAGAATATTGCTGGTCGGGTAATTTGTTGTAGTATTTTTAACAGTTTACATCATTATCCTTATAAACATAGTTGGTTGTTTTGATGTAGCACATTACTTAACAAACTCACGAACCACCACTGGCACAGCATATTACATTTTTGCCGTTCTGTAAATAAGAATGGCTCACTATTGACAGAGGCAAATATTTCCCTTTCCACCCAACAAGCAAACGAGGGAAATTAACCAATTATGTTTCCATCGGCCTTGGAAGAGGGTGCGAATTACAAAGGCTTAGCAGTTACACGTCTGTTATATCAAAGCATTCCCCTGGATGTGTTAGAATTCTGACACCTTCCATGACTTCCCTTCAATAGTAAGATGAGATAATACTTGTAGAGCAAGTTGGCAATATTAAAAGCCTTCATACAAATTATAACACCTAATTACATTAGAATTTATTTTAATGATTAATGAAAGCTTAAATTCAATAATCAATCAAATGTTCTTTGATCGCTTCACTGGCTGCTTTTAACGTTCTTTTAACATGGAAATTATGAATCCATTCAATGTTTAGCTATGCCACGCCTCAGAAAGGTAATTGAAGAGCTCTAATTCCTCTACATCCCCCCTCCCCCAAGCCATGTGTAGAAAATACCACTGACCTTAACGGATCTTTCAAAACATCAGTGGCCGTGACCAGTTTTCAAGAACAGAAAGGTCCATTCTTGTTACTTCATCTGTCTCAATCCGCAAAATAAACAGAATTTAAATTTATCAACTAACGGAATTTTTTATTTCAGTCCTACTATATTTTAACTCTCTAATGTCCCTTCGGCAAAAGCGCATTAGTTTATAATATATAGTTCATGTATCTTTCAGTATATTAAATATGTTGGATCTTAAATATTTTTTTCGTTATTTTAGAAAATTTTGGAATGTGTGTGTAACGTAAGAACTGGGACCCGTATTAGGATTTCAATCCAGAGGAATCACAATTCGTAATGATTTTTAATTAATAGCTGATTACTTTACACTGATACCTGAGTCAATATATCAATATCGTGAGCAAATATGAAAAACGGATGTGTAGATATTCACTCGTAGCTTCACCGTTAGCGATACTTATAATTTCAACTGTTGGTGCTAGTTTGGTGGAGGATTCTAAATGACTGAAGTGTGATCTGGACCACCAACGTTGAATTATGGGATTTTGCGAAGTACGCCGGGCACAGCCTCAGAATAACTACAACCACGGTAATCCAATCTCGTCACCCCTCATGGTTGTGCACTCTGATTTAGATACGTTTACAGATCCCCACGATTTATCCGGGGTTAATTTTTCATGTCCAGCTACATATCACCATGAAATGCGAAATGTATACTTATATTGAGTCACGGACAAGAGCAAACTGGTCCAAAGTTATAAGGGACATATTACACTTCACACTCTTGAAAATGTAACGAGATCGAAGGGAGTTGTACTGTACTAAATCGACCTTGCGGATCACGAAAACGATCATGAAAATCCCCGATTAGCTATAGTCTTTTGATATATGAGGTAAATGAGAAGCATTTCTCCTTTGTCGGACTGTTGTTACAATCTTATACAATTCGTTACGTTAGCGGTAGTGATTCAGATGCTATTTCCATACCTTTAAAACAGTACATCGAAAGAACCTAATTTCTGGGGCAACGAGGACAAAACACGCAATGTGATTTGGATAGTCTTATAAAAGATCTACAACAAACTAGAGGTAAAGCCGAACTGTTAGCTTGTACACTGCAGCAGTGGAATTGTACCGACCAGACGGTAAATGCGACTGCGCTCCGTGAACGCCATACTCCCTTCCTTCACTTTATCAATAGTAAAATAATTTGGTATTTTGCAGTAACATAGACGTTATGATAAATTGACTACAATATTTATGAATGGAGACTGTTCATCGGTTAAGTCTAAAAGCTGTCCTTCTGCATAATACAAATTTGTTTCCATTTGTTCCGACTAATTACGCAGCTTACATGTAAGAAACGTATGAGAACAGGAAGCAACTGTTATTCACAGTAGAGTATGACAAATTTAACTGGCAAATTTCCGGTGATTTGGCATATTACTTGACCTGCAACAAGGTTATACCAACTTACGATGGGATCGACATGCTACAGGCCATCAGTTAAACCTAGAACACAATGTTTTATATGTATCACGTTTCGAATCAAGCAAAAATATAATCCCTGCTTCCAAAGTACCTTATGAAGAACTTCGTAAAAGCGATGGATAAGAGTGGAGAACAAATTTGTATTTATCTACGAAATTTCCACGTCTCAGTCAAGCCACAGATACGCAAGCACTTAAAGGATGACTATTTCAATAATATTCTCAGAGGTCATGAGAGGTTATACTGTTCAAATTTCCAAAAGTTTCCTTGGAGATCATAAGACAAAAAACTGTAAGTATCGTGCGGAAAATCTCCTGCAGTGCTACGATAGACTGGGGTGTAAAGTCTCGTTTAAGCTACACAATTCACATTTACAATTGTGCTTCTTCCCGAAAACTATGGTTCTGTTAGCGATGAGAATGGCAAACGCTTCCACCAAGAAATTTCGGACATGGAACAAAGATATCATGATAATTGTAGTGAATCAATGTTAACAGATAACTGCTGGACGTTCATCATTGAATTAACAGAATGCAAAAAACTCTGCCTATCAGCGATTGCTATATTAGTGACCTTCCTTCGAGGGATAACCACAAGTTAAATAGGGTTTTAAATGCAATAATTAAAAGCTTCAACAACTAAAAAACTAGAGGTGAGCTTGCATTTCCATTACCAGTTCCGTCCTCAGCACCCTTGCAAACATAAATATGAACTGTTTGCATCAATGGTACAGAAAAAAATTAAATCTCTTTTTTTTAGTGTTATATAACAAGTTAACAATTTACTTAAAGCATTAATAGGTGAAAAAGCTGAGGATCCTGACCTAAAATTCAGTATAAATGCATGAATACATCATAAGGACTAAATTGTTGAAAGCAGATAGTTGTATATAGGAGTGGAAGAAAGTGTGGTTGCTGAAAATAAAAACTACTTAAGAGAAACTAAATTAGACTATAGTACTATCAACTAGCGTTTGCGACTGGTCTCGTAGAGTGGAAGAATTAGGAAAAGACCTATACACGTTTCATTACCTTCGAAATAACTTCTTCAGATAAAGCTCAGATTTACTTATTTAAGATTTTATATCAATATATTTAATGTATTTAAATCTACACTCTATTCCAAGAAAAATGATATCGAACAAAATAAAATTTACTGAATTGGTGTCTAATTTTTTAGTAATGTTCGGAACAAATTAAATGTAATATTCTAAACTTCTACTGTCCTAAACAAAAATTAAATATCGAATTATTTAGTGAATTTTACTACGAATGGAGCTCTTGAATGGGTGATTAACAATTTACGAGATATTTGCTATTGTGTTTAATTATAGATTATTTGTTGTCATATTTATCGCAATGAAGAGTAGAATTGGTATATATGAAATATTTTAAAATAAAGTAAATCGGAGAATGAATTGCAGACGTCTATTTGGCGGGTACCAATGCAGCGAGTCTTAAACCTGTGAATCAGGTAAGCGGTTTGCTACCTGACAATCGAACATTCCAGTAGCAATCTCTATTTGGGTAGCACTATAGATACTATCGAATTTTTTTACCCAAATCTGAATAAATTGTAAAAGATTATGAAATATTCATGTGTTGATTAATATGTCGCAGCACGCCACGTGTTTGTGGGAATATTTTATAATCTTTTGCACTTTATACAGAGTTGGGCGCCATAAAATTTCACTTGATTTTTAGGTAATTTAATTATTAATTTGGAGAAACCAATTATAACATTAATATTTCTTGAAAATTAATTTACGATTTTACCTTTATAACTACCACAAAGAATTACAATATTTGGATGAGTCTTTAAATTAACAAGTGTTTTAATACCAGGGATTCCCGTGCAAATATTAATTGCAAATTGTGACGTGGCTGATATGGAGAATTTTATTGCTTGCTTCTCTATTTCAGGTTTCCATTGTTGATCAAGCTGTGGAATGACGGTTACCTACCCTCAATTCCTTGGAGATAGAACTTCTGGATACATTTAAAATGATTTGTTTAATTCACACTTTGCTCTAGTGTTTGCACGAACCACTTCACTTTCTCCTCACATTTTCTCATTACGTTTTCTGACGAGCGCAATTCATAAAGGACTTTCGCAATAGAGACTCTGAATTTAACAAAATTAAACCTAATCAATCATTAAGTTCATTAACATTAACTAAAAGTTACAATTTAAGCTTAGTAATTCTCTCAGAATTAGCGTGTTTTACTTGCTACTTACAGGGAAAACTATTTACTTCCTAAATACCCGGCTCCGTTCGACTCTCTCAACTTTGACCAAATTAGATATCCTCATTCACAGTGCATTAATTCATTTTAGCTCTTACACATTCCAACTTTCAACAACAATTGACACCTTCTAACTTCGAATATTATTTGGAACTCAGAGGAATTTGGCTAAGGCCTGGCACACATGGTCGTGCGACAGCAGCGCCAGCGGCAACGAGTGGCAGCAGCGTACTAATGGGGAGCGACTTCAGCCATTTTTGACTGTCGGAATGAAGGTAGACTGCTGGATTTCCAGTATTAATAAGAATTTAATTTATTTCAGACATGTAACTAGAAGAAATTAGAGGTTTTTGGATTATCTTTCGTTGTTAAAAACGGCAGAAACGAACACGGATATTTTAAGTGACAGGTTATCTCATTGTATTTTAGCAACACACTACCCAAAATTGAGGTACTGAGACACGAAACTTTTTAAGTAGACGATATTATTTACATTTACAAATTATTGTTGCTTATAGACTTTATGCTGCTGAGAATTTGTCCTCCTAAATGACGTCAAAATTTGCCGCGCCAAAGTTTTCTGGTGACTTTGGCTTTAACAGATACCTGAACGACCAGCTGTACTACTATATTGATCATACCACTACCTTCTGGGCTAGAAGTTGTGTCGATAAGCCAAATTACACACTTATCTGACTGCTAGAACTGATTTGCTAAGGGATAAAAGTTGACGCGTGCGAATTAACGAGGTGACATTGCATTGAAGTTGATCTTGTAACTTCTGAACCAGCGTACAATATTTTGCGCAGTTTCAGTTCAGATTTGGGTTTACTTCCTTACAAAACTTCAAGAGATTTAGAGAGGGTCGTGTGTGAGCCATAGGTTGTTTTTCGGTGAATTGACATGAAATGATCCAGTTTACTTCATCTAATTTCCGCATTTTCCTAGTGGAATTCACTATTATTCCGTGGAGGGTAAAGAAGCGTGACAAAATAGAATTGTATAAGTTGTACCATTTAATGATTCTATATATCAATAATATTGTTTCCAATTAAAAAATTGTGTGATACTATCAAGCTAAAAATAAAAAACTTACTTAAAAGTTTTGTTTCGTTGTCAAAATTTTCGATCATTTATTCCAAGGAATTTCCCCTCAAATATCTGTTACTGTAGTCTATAATTTCCATGTTGTATATAGCTGGCCGTTTTTGTATTTTATCATCAACAAATCTATATAAATGTGTGACACACAAACGTGTACTCGAATAATGCCAGATGTTGTCGAATGTGATAAATAGTGTAAGAAAAAAACAGCTTAACCGTTGTACGGTCTGTTTACAGGGAAAAACTTGTTAGAAAATGCTGATGTGATTTGACATATTACACGACCCCTTTTTATTTAAAAAGATTGACTTATATTCATGATGGCCGATTTCAAGGTGGCGTCCATATTTGGTACATCCCGTTAAATCGGGTTTGCCAAACTGTGTTCCGCGGGCCCTAAATAGGTGTTACGCAAAAAAATTTCGAAAACTTGCAGAAGGATCTCCTCAGAAATTGTGGCACACGCTTCTTCAATGCGTTGCTCCGGAGGTTATTTTCCCTGCACATACGAGTTGCTTTAAATGACCCCACAGATGAAAGTCAAGTGGTGCGAGATCAGGTGATCTGGGTGGCCATTCCATAGAGCCACGTCGGCCAATTCAAAGACCAGAAAATTGACCATCTAACCACTGACGTCGTGTGGTGGAGCCCTATGCTGTTTAAAGTAAGAGGGAAAGCTGCCATCTTCAGTCAGAATTAAGGAAAACACCATTTCTATCAGCATTTACAGGTAAAAGATAGAACACCTCACCCATACCTAGCTGAAATATTCAGGTTTCCTAATTCCTGCGTAGTTATTTAAATAACATGGTGTACTGCGATTTTTGGATGACCCTGATGAATACTTTTACCATGAATTATAATTGTAAAATTTTGTTAAAAGTTTAAAAACACCTTAATGTATAAAACAAAAATATTTAATTATACCTAAACCGATACATAAATCTATTTGTACGTTATTCAAGTAAAGGTAGAATCCTGCACTCTGTGATATTATTAATTAGTAATGTACTGCTAATTGCAGTGGAATTAAGACTGACATTCTAATTTTCTTTAAAAATGTTTTAATAAGTACTTACTGATTGCATTATAAATTATCCGATGCTTCGTGTTTTTACATGCTCACGACTGCGTGATTGGTAATGGCTACAACTACGGGGTAACCAATGGCCAACACGTGTCACCACCAAGTGCGCTGCGCGTACTCCGGCCGGATATTACATTGTCCTCCGCTATCTGATTGGAAGGGGCTGTGTCCTAGCACTGGACGGGAAATGGACTGTGAGACGCTGTCGCAGGTTATCTCAAATGAAAATAATAAAATATAGACGGAATGCATCAAATAATAACTCTATTTCATTTAGAAAGAGAAGGGATAACGGGTTGTTAAAAAAATTCTTTCCATCACCGCTTATTCCGTATTTAAATTCAACTCAGGTCATCCCCTATTTGAAATTTAATCTTAAATCAATTTAATTTTGTATTTTTTTAATGTAATGGTTAAATTTATCATCAGATAAATGGTTGTGTAGTGGATAATTCTCTCCCTTCAGTTTTATGCTGAAATTGTGATGAGATACTTCGAAAATTCTTACATTTCATCTTTAGATTTCAACCCTTTATTATGTAAGATATGTTAATTATATTTTTGCATAATTTTCTAATTTAAATTGAATAATTTTGTTGGTACTGTTCTTAACTTTCGATCTAATTTAAAATTTACTATTGAATTATAAATGACCATTCTATTAACTTTCTTGAAGCTACTATCTTTCGTCAAAATAATAAATTATTCACTAATTAGCTTCAAAAACCTACCTACTGTAAATGATCAGGGGGGATTATATTAATTTTTAATGAATTTAAGTTTAGGATATAATATACACATTTATTTTAAAAAATACATAATTTTAAATGAGGTCCTGCGCGAAGATTAAAATTACAAAATTAATCATTTAAAGGGGACAATTTCAAAGTTCTTAGGGTTAAATTATTATTTGAGTAACTACGTGCAGCGTCCGTTTACTGGACCCACCTGTATTGTTAGCCTGTGAGTTTCGGTGAAGATTTACATGTGACTGGGACGTCCTTTTTCTCCCGTTGTTCGGGTTGAGCCTGACGCTCCGGTAAATAATGGTATGTAGTCGTGCTGCCGGAATTGAGGAAAACTCAATCTTTTCTCCTTCTTCTTTGTTAGCACATTACTCCTTCGCCGCCTAGCCTTCTAGTTCAAGCAAGGTCTGTATATACAGGTCAGATCACGCTCCCAGAATTCCTACCGGCAACAGCCATATTGGGGTATACGTCAGCTGTTCTACCTATGTGCTGCCTGTGTCCTGTGATCTTTCTACTGTTTGAGATCTTGGTTATTGTTGCACCGAATTGTAAGAACCATTCCTGTATAGAAATTAAGTTATTTAGATTCCCAAGATATTAAAATTGAAGAGTAAAGTGGGTTCAGAAATGCTGACGTGATAAATATCAGCCCACAAAGCATTCCAAGTTGTATCAAGTACGTTTCCTCTTTTTTGGATATACGATGATATTTATTTATTATTGCACTTTTCATTTGATTTTGCATATTACCAAGTACCACTTTTCATAATTATGCTTTAAGTTATTTCAGTTGCATTTCGTAGAATCGCATTTCAATTGAAAGGAGCAGACCGCAGGAAATTGTTTACGTTGAATGCTATATCCAACCCACCTAAATTATTTACTTCTGGCAAAAAATCTCCATAGGAAAGACAATTTCCTGTAAAAAGTATGGCAACCTCTTGTTTCCCGCTAGATGGTTGTATTAATATGTAGTTTATGAAGTGATCAATTTTACATTGCATAAAGCTGTAATAGAATTTATATATTTCAGGATTGTACAATTGAACACATGTCTAAGAATTTGTCACAGAGAACGTTGCTCAGAATAATACAATTGAGGAACTCCAGTCATAGAATTTAAAGCTGAAATCTGAGGTAATTAATAAAGATTAACTATTAGATTCATAAAGTCTTTGTAAACACCCTACGATTATGCTTTTATTTTTAGATTAAGAAACTTAAAGATAGAAATAGAAAATAGATTTCAGCAGATCTTGGACAGTCAGATCCAGTATTTGCAGAGATCTGGTACTATCAACCCATATTCGATGACCAAAAAGACAGTGCCTTGCATATTAAATGTGCGGTAGGAAACAAACAACCGAGACAAGTATTTGAGGAGTGTGGAGTATCCACTAAGACCACTAAACAATAGTATAATCCTTCAATTTTGTTCAAGGAATATAAAACTTATTAAATTCTGCCCTAATGGCAGTTTTATGTTCCTTGTGTATACAGTTCATATCTGCAAAATAAATTCCATAACAATGGACAAAAGCTGTTAATGAGGGATATTTAATTTATCCCTCAGAAGCAGTGCTTGACATAATTAAGCAGACTTAAATTACTTTTAATAGAAACTTTAAATTATTGTTAAAGGCTGAAAATGCCATTGACTCTTTGAAATGTGTATTGCTGAACAGTTTAAATGTACCAAAAACACTGCCACATACAATATTTCTGACATGATTATTTCTGTGAATCTTAGCACTATTCAAAGTCTTTAATAAAGTTATTAAATAGATTTGTTTTTAGCTCATTCTTATCTATGTACGAACCAATGTCAAATGTTTGATTTTAATATTTGTGTATATGTTTTATGGTCATTTCTTTTAATTGTAGAATAAATAAATTTGTGTTTAACTTCATTATATACTAACCAGATGTATTTGTTTTTATACCTCCTTTAAAGTAATAATGGGTTATTATTCATGAAAAACTTTATTTTCTTTGAACCAATAAAGTGGTCCAGTATGGCATATGTAGATGCATAATTTATTCTTAAATTCAAATCATAATGCCGATTTTTTTAAATCCAGGATTAATATTATAAAGTTAGCAATTATGTATGATTCATTAATTTTTTCAGTCATTCTTAGTGAACTTGACTTTCCAATAATTACCAAGTTAAGGAATAGAAAGTATGTTTATAAAATCTGTGATTTAAAATTGCTTTCAAGCAACTGTAACACCCGTCGCGTGGCTCTGACGAGTATCACGGGAAATAGGAAACGATTTCTCTTGATAGGATAGGAAGATTCTTCGGTAGTCTTCGGAAAGGGTCAACCCTGGAGGTGACCAGTGGATAGCTTGATTATTGGTGTCGCTCAATCAAGAACGCCAAGTCTAAATAGGAAAGAGTTTATTCCCAAATGCAGCAATTTTGAGAATCGACTTAACAGTACGAAGGGAGAATTCAGACTGTCGTGAATGCAGCGTCTATGTGCCTCCAGAGAGGGGAATGCTGACAAATCGCTTCTCATGGGCTACAGCCAAGGATCTGGTGGCCACGGTCCTCATGTTCCGCTACTTAGCGTCTACTTAACTAACTTTGAAATTCACTTTTTCTATTACACAACTTATGGTTACCATATGTGTAACTGACGTATATTTAAAACAATAATTCCTTTTGAAATATATTAAAATCTTTCAATGGCATGTGAAAAAATTTGTAGTGGGAATAAATTACAAAATGCTGTTTTAGAATGATATTACAAGGTCTGACATTGTCAGTGTTAATATATTAACCCGTTACGAGGCAATTCGCGTAGGTTACATAATTTTACTTCGGCCAATGTCAGCGACTGGAGCGCTGCTAACACATTTGTTTACATGTCAGACGTCGGCGACTGCAGCACTGCGAAAAACAATTGTTTATATGTCAGTGTTAGGGGCTTATTTCGATGACTTGTCGTGTTTTAGTTCTTCGTAAAACCTTCTAAAATAGTGTCCGAAGGACTTGTAAATCCATAATACAGAATAAATCGATCTTACCCAAGAAAAGTGCAATGTTGTCTTAGTAAGGCCATATGATACTGCACAGCAGACGACACGATTATGACCCCAAGATGGCAGCCGACCAGTATATACCAGTTCTAGTTAAACCTGCTACTCAACTTCGTATTACACTGCTTTCAACTTCCTCCTTCTCAACTTCTGCCTCCTCGACTGTCAGTCTCTCACATCATACTTTTCCGCTGCTTACTCGACTTCAATTTCTCTATACTAAACTTCTCCGCTAGCTCCTCGACTTTTCCGATGGTTTACCATATTTATACTGTCCACTGCTTCCTGGACTTGTCCGACGGTTTTTTCATATTTATACTGTCCACTGCTTCCACGACTTGTCCGACGGTTTCTTCATACTGACTGTTTTTCCACCCATCACCTTCGTAGGTCAAATCGTATAGGCCCCCTCCAAGAGATAAAACTATCTCACGTGACGATTGCCTGCCAATCCTCGTGAGCTCTCCGTCCGGCGCGGAAAAGTTTTGATGACACAGGTAAGTGTCCTCGGAAATTTCAAATGGTGAACGCTCCCTTAGCCAAAAAAAGCCTACCGTTATAATCACGCAAACAGCCGCCATCTCGGCGCCGGGAAAAACCTCTTCAACCTGGCCAGTGGCATGCTCTTGCAGAAATTTTATCTAATTTAAATTAAAATTGGGCAGGGTATACTGCGCTACACTACTCAGACAAGGTAATCAAATTATCTCACTACAAATTCCACAAGGGAAATTGAAAAAAAAATTATTTTTACATTATTATCCTCATAATTTTATTAATAAATTTATTAGAAGTAGATAGAAACCTTTGACTTATGAAAATAATTCATCTGCAATTAAAAATAGTTAAAACAATTTATATTTGATAAAATAGGGTTATAGGAACAATTAACGTCTGTGAATAACAAAGAGAAATGAATTATTAACGACTCGTATAAGAATGAATTTCGGATGGAGGCAAATCTTGGCTGTAGAGAGGATGAGACAGTATTCCATGATCTTAAAATTAAAATAGGAGAAAGTACATTTAAGCTTAGCGAGTCTTTAATGGTTACCAAAAAATCTTACAAAAGTAATGTTTTACTCTAGTATTACATTTTAATTTATATATCAATTAAAAAACCTAAAAATTAAAAACTATTTCTTTCAAATAAATGTTCAAAATATCTTTAATATGTTATCAATTACGTATATTCATAAAAAAGTTTATATTTGCCACAACCTTGATTAAATGTATTACTGGCCTCTTGTAAAATAAATTATTAATATGTTAGCCTTACGTGTATTTTAAATCACATCAAACTCTGTTCAATATACTTTCGTTACTTATGATTTATGAAGTTTTGCTAATATCCTGTCACAATTAATTGATGTAATTGTATAATGTTTTATTTATTTGCCTAATGCACAACCGACATATGGTATAATATACTGTGGTAATGCATCAGGGAAAGAAAGTTTTTAATATACATAAAAAGTTGTCAGAATATTACGCCAGGTTTCACCAAAAACGTCTCGCAAAGGACTCTACAAGAAATCGAGAATACTTATTCTTTCTTTCCAGTATATTCAATCATTGATAATATTTGTGATTAATAACAGTCACCTATTTATAACAAACTTAGATATGCATAGCTTTGATACCACAAATAAAATTAATTTACACAAGGAAGGGAAGTCTCTAACTTTAATATAAAGGACGTTCATTATAATGATAGTAACATATTTAATAAACTTACAGCCTCCATTAACAGTTAGAAATAAAAACAAACAAGTTCAGTCATTAATTAACTTCTTACTCCTACTACTCTGTTGAAGAATTCATGGAATTGAATGTATCTTAGTATAAACCTTACCATAGGCATAGAACATTGTTGAGACACTAGAATAAAATACTATGAAATATTACCAATATTTATTAATGTTTGTGGTACGCGATTGCCTGTACCACAGAAATTCTAATTAAATTGTATTTTTATTTTCTTGTACATATGTATTTAGGTCTAAGCAGGACGAAATCGGGAGCATGAATGAACGCGATAGGTTAATTAAATGACGAATTACAGTCATCTTCTCGGCCAGAAAACGGAAACATTAAGGTTCGGTAAATATTATTGGACGAGATAGCATCAAGTCTCGCCTGCGGAAGACATGGACAACAGATGTTATTTGTCAGCAATACATCTGTTGTCAGCCGCGGGAAAAATTGACCTGACGCCTGCTTCCTACCTGCTCTGTACCCGATTCCCCGAAAGCCGGAACAATAGAGGCAAGTGACTTCATAACAACAATTTGTTATGCCCAAGTTTATGAAGGACACTTGCCGAAAATAAGAATCTCCAGAATCCTACCCTCCATATGGAGGAAGTAGGAAGTGCACCCCCACCAGGAGAGAATTGGGGCGGGGCGAGAAGAAGAAAACCGGGGCGCATCAGGAGACGTGATGCAGATTAGAAATTCAGTTTTGGAGAGTCGATTACAAGTTCAATTTACAAGAGAGTTTACAAGGAGAGATTAGAAAATTGAGTTTACAGGAGCAGATTACAAGTTCAGATTACAAAAACAACAGATTACAAGAGCAGTTTTAGAGGACATCAGACTACAAGGGCAGATTACAACATCAGAATACAAGAGCAGTTTTAGAAGCCAACATACCTCCGACGCTTGGAAGACGACGCCAACCAGGCATCAGCTGAGTCACCTGCCAGTAAGGACGTCGGGGATCGTCACAGCACCGTGGTGATGTACCCACCTTATTGTTTCCTGCCTCTGGTCGTTTATATATAGTGTTCGCTTTTCCCCCCCATATTTCGATTTATACCCACTGAGCATTTAGCTTTCCCTTAGTTAAAGAGTCACTCATGCTCCCGACGTAGTGAGCGAGGATCCCCCTTTATATCAAATTTTAATAAATCAGCATTAGTTAAAATTTAAATATTATAATTTTTAATTCTCCCCACCTACAAATCAATAGAACCCGTACTACATGTTATATATCAGGAACTGTAATGATTGTATGTGGCAATCGCCATTTTACTTTGTCACTGGATGAAGAATTCCCCATATTGGAGATACTCAGTACATGTGAACACCAAGCCGCCAGAGAGGCGAGACATCGGAGTCCCGAAACGTGACAGATCCACCGTTTGGTGACTTAAAAATCTGGTGCCCGAGTCCAGTTACTTGACCCTGGGAAGGCGTGACCCTTTTCAGAAATTAGGGAGGGAAACCGCGGGCCAAGTTGCATTTTAATTGGAGGCTGAGGGTCAGTGATGAATGAACGAAATGACCTGCGATAATGGATGGGTTGAATTTGGGTAGTCGGGCATGGACATTTGAAGAAGGAAGAAGTCTAGAGGGTGCGTGGTGTTTGATCCACGACACGGGAGTCAGATATTAAAATACGAAGGAGGAAGAAGTTGGGCAGTCGTGGAATAGAAGTTGACCAGACTGGAATGAAACTTTGAAGTAGGAAGGTGGAGATGAGATGAGAGATAGAGTTTGGAATGTGGTAATGAACATTAAAAATGAGGAAGAAGTCGCTTGAGAGAGAAAGAAAATTGGAATCTAACCTGAAAAGAAGATAGCAGAATTCTTCACTGGAAGGAGTCGCCTGATGGACGCGGAAGTAGCCTGAATTACGAAAAGGGAGGAGGAAGCCGCCGTTTCACAACGGAAAAACAAGTGCGTGTGTGTGTCACTGTCTGAAATGTGTCATGACTGTCTAATGAGATTGATTATAAGCAGAGCTAATCGTAGTAATTTTTTAAAATAGACCCAAAATTATGTAATTGTTGTTTACTTTTGTTTTCTGTGAATACAGTTCATTTGTTTTTTATTTAATCTAGCCCAATAATTTACTTTAGTTTAAATTAAAAATCTAAATCCCACCAGTTCATATAGTACAAATTCTATATCTTACTTAAGCATATCTTATTGTAAGTTAAAAAGTCATATGAATGTAAACAGTATCTTGGAGTTAATAGTAACTAAGCATTATGTACAACCTCTGACTTTTTCCATAATCCTGGATTTCTACTTTTCTTTGGGATCAGTGGAATATGATTTAATACTAATACTTGGTAGTTTGCCTGATAAAAAATAAATGTTAACTGATATCATTGGCTTTTCATGATAATTAACTATTCTGTAGTTAAATCAAGTGTAAAAAAATCTATATCTTCCGCGATTCTAGTTTGAAATGAACTTGCATAACCCCGACACATTAATATCTAAGTCCATTATTCATGATCAGGGGCACGGGACATAGGTTCATCCGGCAGCAGGTGCATGTGACAAAGGAGCTTAGCAGAAGGGATTTACAACCATTTACACGAGTCGCTGTAGAAAGGGAGCAGAGTTTTATAACCCGCTTTTATCAGGGGTTGTGGTTGTGCTAACAGGTGCTCGTCGTTGGAACATTCAGAGGGTTGTTACCATGTGAAACACTGCCGCTAGGAGTAAAACCGGAATAAAAAAATTGATAACTGGACGAAACGCGTTTTTAGGAGGGAAATACTTCTCTCTCAAGCATCATCCAAATAGAAATTACGGTCGGGATCGAAAGCGATTGATTATTGACTAGTATAAAATAATTTAACTTAACTATGTCCTAAATAAGATTATTGTTGCTCGAATTTAAGTTCGTCCGTTCCGTTAACTCTTCACCGGGATATAATTTGTTATTTTACCGTCAAGTAACTGCCAAAATAATTCATATAATAAATTTTTAATTGCCTTTAAATATACAAAGCATATTATTATTACCAAATGAAGTAAAAAGGCAATACAATAAGTCTCATGTACAGTACATAAGTTATGTTTAGAGAAAGATATTCTGTACACATTCCGTATCGAAATAATATCGTAATAACGTTTCCCTTTTTTTGTAATTACTCCTTGCTTTTATTAAATGCTGTTAAGTATAGTAATTATTTTCATAAATTATTTTAAACTTCGATCATCAAATATAAACTCATCATACTGTGATGTTATTTATATTCAATAGATGTGATGAACAGTCCATTTACCGCATTCCAGGCAGATTTACGATGATAATTGAATGAATAAATGGATGGCCTCGTACAAATATTAATATTATACCTTGTCGTAATGTAACACTAATACCCGTACTGTTTTGCGTATTTTCATCCCGTTTTCGTTTTGTTTTTAATATTTTCTCTTGTTCTTTGATTTAACGGAACCTGTTTACGGAACAATCCGTGTGGTTCTCTGATTTTGTGTAGAGATGGGAAAACCGTTCTTGTACTGACCGGATCGGAACCTCTTACTCAGTTGAAAGAGCATACGGTTTTTGATGGTTCACCACCCCTCACTATATATAATAACCCTGAGTAACGCTCTTCATGAAACTCTTGGGGGGAAAGAAACAAGGAAACCCTCGCCTTTGGCTTCTTCAAAGAAATACGTTTCAGGTGTACACTTGAAACCGGTTTTCCATTATATTATTTAATTTTTATTACTTAGTTAAAGGTGATTGAAGAATTTACTTAATACTCCTCTTGAATATTGTAAATTATGGGATTCCATAAATTACAATAACATACACATTTAATATTTATTGTTCTTTGGAAATTGATTGAAGGTTAGTGTTACTTAATACTTCTACAGCCGTAACATATTGAGGAAGACTCAAGACTACTGAATAAAGTACTTTTTGTGCCACCGAAACAAATATCAAACGTTTTCTTCCATTAAATCTGGCAGTTTTAATTTAATTCTATATCTATTTACAATTTAAATGCTTTTTTCTTTGAGTAATATGCTACATGAGGGTGATTCCGAAACAAACAACTCCCCTTTAAGGAAATTGAAAAGGGGGGATCCTGAAGGTAAAGCAATGTAGCCAAGTATTAACTAGGACCGCGGGTATAGGATACTACCCCGTGTTTAGTCTAAAAGAGTTGCAGGAGACTCCCTAGAAAACCTGCAACAGGTAGGTCGGGCTGTTGGGTACTATTCTTATTCCCTTCCTCATGACGGGAGATGAGTTTGCTGTGGGGTCACAGCATTCCCTTCGCCGTGTCTCGACCAGATTTAGGAGGCAGTTGGACGACTGATCCAATGAGATCAGCGGACATCTCTTACTGTATACCCAAGGTCTTCGGCCCCAGTTCATACACCTCCTTGAATAGATGAAAGTGCCTATTTTTTAATTGCTCTTCTTCCAGCATCCTCCGTTTCAAATACCTTCCTATGTTATTACAAGTGAGTTGCGACCACGTGTATTACACTCATGTCACTTAATAATAAGTAGTGTATTGTGAAACCGTTTAAAGATTTGGGGAAATATCGTGGACTGTGTCATTAGACGTAAAACTGAGCATTTAAACAAAATTATTTTGGTTGTAATAAACCTCAGGACTAAGAGGGATAGGCTTCATCATTAAAAACTACTTAAAACCATTCATTCAAGAAATTGTAGGAGTGTCAGAAAGGATTGCAGCCCTAAAATTTACTACAAAAAACCAGCAAATAACAATCATACAAATATATGCCCCAACAGAAGAAAGTACGGACGAAGAAATAGAAAACTTCTATGAGCAACTAGATGACACCTTTAACAGATTTAAATCACCAATAAACCTAATAATTGGTGACTTTAATAGTAAAGTGGGCCCCCGTAGTAATACAGACGAAATCCCAGTCGGGCCACACAGTTTGGAACAAGAAATAGAAGAGGGGGACCATTAGTTCAATTCGCTGAAGAACACAAATTGAAAATAACCAACACATTCTTCAGGAAACATCAGAACCTAAGATGGACCATCCGCGGACCAGATCAAACCTTTTACCTATGATTGTATGGTTTATAGGGAAATCGTAAACGTTGAGGATGCACATATTCTGCAGAATGATGTGGACAAAATTCACCTATGGTCAGTTAGAAATGAAATGCAAATAAATGCAACGAAGAGTAAAGCAGTCGTTTTTACAAAAAAGAGAAATGTCCCTCCCACTAGATATAAAATGGGGAACGTGGTTGTAACAGAATCAAATAACTGTAAATATATTGGGATCACGATTAGTAAAGATTTAAATTGGGGTAATCAGGTGAGCGAGGTAAAGGCGCTGCTGCTACACTTTGTAAACAGGGTCTTGAGGAAAAGAACGAGAAAAACCAAGATTTCTGCTTACAAAACGCTGGTCAGGTCAGTTTTAGAATATGAGGTAACGTGGTGGGATCCATATCGAAATGAACACACTCTATCATTGGAAAAAATACAAAAATGGGCTGAAAAGATGTTTGGGGGTTGATTCGTGAACAATCCTCTCGAGAATTTAGAAGGTCTCATTAATAGAAGGAAACATGCCAGGTAGTGCGCAATATATAAAGCTTATAAGGGTGAACCACAGGGCCTGGAAATAAATAACAAACCATCTAACAGTGCCAAATTATATTTCTAAAAATAACCACTCGTTCAAAATTAAAGAAAAAGGGCAACGTACAGACGTAGGAAAATTTTCATTTGTAAATAGGTCAATACGCGATTTTCCTGCAGAAATACTGACGACTTTCCCGGGTAGCGTAAATCAGTTTAGAAATAGGCTAAGAAAACTTAAGTGAGTAGTTTTTTTTAGAATCAGTGAAGTGATAAAAGTGAAGTGCAGTGGAGTGATTTTTGTGAGGTTCCTTTGTTTTCTTTTTCAGATAAAAAACTACACTTCATAATACTTCCTTAGTGTAAACTTTTCGTGATTGTTTTTTTGTTTTATTTGTATTTTCTTTGTATATATCTGCCACTGGGCAAATGCGCAATATCAGCTTAGTAGTAGTAATAATAATAATCTTATCGAAGAATTTCAGCCTTTTTTGAACAGTTTCTTCAGTGAAGCTACTGGATGTGGATCATTCTTAACGGTCTTTCGTCTATCACGAAACCTTGCATGTTGCCTAAAAATATTTTTATGACTCATTGCCGCACTACTATACACAGTCAAAAGTGTCAGTGAGTTTGTTACATATTTTAAAACAAAACAATGTTCGCATTTTGCTCCGTTACTGTTTTAGCGCCCGGTGGTCAAAAATCGTCAAACATTCTGTTATTAAGAGCAGTTTGTGATTCGTGCGCAGCTAAAGTTGAAACGGAAGGTGGTTTGATATACCGCTCTGGTAAATTCATGCATTCGTTCACAGATGGCATCGGTAGTTATGCGAATATAAAATTCGTCACCTTTCCTGTGGCACGGACTGTCAATTAGTACAGAACCAACGTAATTGACAGTAGACGAGGGAAAATAGTCGAATGTAGTGATAGAACCCATCTCTAAATTGACTAATTAAATAGAGTTACTGCTAAAAGTTGGAGTAATAGACCTAGTGCCTGAGTCGAGTCCTGATCGATTCAACTCAAGTTCTGAATGGAAAAAGTTATGAATGTATGGTCGCCAATCTATATTTAGAAAGAACTGCTGGTTTTCCCGAATGTATAATTCGAGAATTTACTTAGAGCTGCATGAACCGTAAGTGAGGAAAAATTGAGTACTGGAATAGACAAGACGACAACTAGACATCTTTGGAGACGATAGATTAAACTCTCCATACTTCAACGTCCGTATAGCGACTTCGTCAATTCATTGTGGTACAGGAAATGCAAATTCGATTTAGAGTCAACCATTCATTTTGTCAATACGTATTTTTAAAAATATTTTTTAATTAAAAAATCAAATTTGTGAATGGTCTCCAGTTGCCGATGTTTGCAAATCAAGATTTTATTGTTTTCCGATAAATGATATTTAATATATTAATATAAATTATATTTTAATATAATTTTATTTTTTAACAACTCATATTTCCCTTATATATTATAAGTACAATTTTTAACACATTATAATCGTTAGGTAAAACTTTTTTGTGTAAATTATTCGTCAAAATTTATGAATTATTATAAATAAATAATCATAAACCCTTTGACGGACACGATTTTAAGAAACTATTTTATTTCAAACGGTAGATTTTGGCAGTTTATACTGTCATATCCATCCTATTATACTTGAAAAACAATTCAACTTTAACTGCATTGTCCGTACAACGCACTTTGCGTTGCTCAACACATCCTGCGTTTACGGATAATGCTGTTAAAATTGAATTTTTTAAAACTACAACAGGATGAAAATGGCAGTCAGTATAAGTTGCCGAAAGTCACCGTTTGAAATAAAATACTCCTTCAAACCGTGACCGTCAAAGGGTTTAATATCTATTTATCATCAACATTAAACGGTCAAACCACCCAATGCATTTATAGAATATCTAAAACATATTCAAATTTATTTTCCATAAATAATTTACTTTATAACTAATATATAGAACAGGTGATGAAGAAAGTGAAAACGGAATATGGAAAAGGAATCATACTGTAAGGAGAAGAAATAAAAACCTTACGCTTTGCCGACGATATTGTAGTATTAGGAGAATCAGAAGACTTGGAAATCATAAAAAATGGCATGAACGCAGTCCTGGAGACAGAGTTCAATATGAGGATTAGTACAGACAAAACCAAGGTAATGGAGTGTAGTATGAGAAACAGAGGAATAACAAAGGGTATTAGATTGGGAAGGGATATTTTGACTGAAGTTAAGGAATTCTGGTACTTGGGAAGCGTAATAACTAGGGATGGTAGAAGTATAGTAGACATAAAGAGTAGGATAGCACAGGCAAAGAAGGATTTCGCGATAAAGAGGGATTTACTTACGGGTAATATAAGTGTGAATATTAGGAAATCGTTGCTAAAAATGTTCGTATGGAGCGTGGCGTTATATGGATGCGAAACGTGGACGATAGGAGTAGGGGAAAGGAAAAGAATAGAAGCGTTTGAAATGTGGTGCTATAGGCGAATGCTGAAAATCAGATGGGTGGATAGAATCACAAACGGGGAAGTTCTAAACAGAAATTGGGAAAAGCGAACAATATAGAGGATGTTGTCTGAGAGAAGGGATAGATTAATAGGCCACATTTAAGACACTAGGGTCTTGTAAAAATAGCATTAGAGGTAAGCTTGTGGGGTAAAAACACAATTGGGAGGCTAAGGATGGAATACGCTAAGCTGATTAAGGAGGATGTGTGTTGTGCTAGTTATAAGGAAATTATAAGGCTTGCGCAAAAGATTAGCATGGAAGGTTGCATCAAACCAGTCTTAGGACTGAATACCAAAACAACAATAACTAATACATATTTGGTGAGGGATATTTTCAATAAATATGACCAAAAGAGTCATATTATATTATTTTAATTTTTTATTATCTAAAGGTAGATATAAATACAGTTATTTGTTTAAAAATATTTTCTTATTGTAGCTATTTTTTAAACTTTCGCGTAATTTTGCATAACTATTAAGTTTAATGTTTCACAATAAATATAGTCACAAAAATTCTCACACTAAAACACGTGATAATGTTAAAATAATATTATTAACTCTAAATTTAAAACACAGTAACGTATTACATAAGCTAATAGTCTATTTTTGTGTGTAATTGGTTTCGAACCCACGACCTTCATTATCGAGGTCTAGTCGGCTACATCGAAGAGTAAGAAATAAATATTTTATAAAAATTTTCAAAGCAATTTCTTCACTGAATACAGATATTGAAACATCCTTTCCGATAGCAAGATTCGAACGCGCGACCCTCAGAATAGCAAGATGGCACGTAACTCGCCTAAACATTGAGAAAAACACTGTAATAATAATCGTACTAATTAATAAAATACTTCAACTATATTATTTGTTAATTGCAAATAATTTCTCAAAAACAGCATATTTTTCAAAGCATAAAAATTATGTAAATTTCTTGATTTTTCTGGCATTCTGTCATTTAAAACCGAAGAAGTTAGGAGTAAATCATACGTTATGAAGTCAACTACGCTCTCTCACGACAACACTACGAACGTTTGTGAAGGGGACGATATATCTAGTCCAGATAAAGGAAGAAGAAGTAAAATTGATAACTCAATTTTTACTAGATCATTCCGGACGAGATAACTCGTCCGAGTCGGGGAAGGGGTTAATTTTTGTATTTATTTGTCTCCCCCCATTTATTTACCCACGTTATTAATGTTCAACATTGATAATATAATCGGATAGGATTCTTAGAACCGAAGAGTCATTTAGAAGAATCGACTCTGGACGACTCAACAGAAGGACGGGGTTTTACGTGGAGTCAGATGGCAGTATATATAGTGACTGCCGCCTTACTGTGGTGTAGAGGTTAGCGTTGCCGCCTTGCATCACGGAGGTCCTCGGTCCGAATCCTGACATGAGTAAGGAAAGGGTACCTAAAATCACTCTTTTATTATTGTAAAGATAGGGTCTTTCGTCATCATTTCAAGGGAAAAGTGTTTTCCTTGCTAAACAGCTGCACAGGCGTCGAAGTATATGTGCAACATATAAAATAATGCAAGAACCTCATTGCGTTACCAGTCATTGTGATATAAATCCCGATAATTTTCTTAACAATTATTCTGGAAATATGAGCGTAAAAGTCAGGCTTCCATAGCAACTAAATAAATCATTTGCGGAAATATAATTAGATGCTTTGCACATTATTCCTATAAAACGTAAATACACTCAAATATAATTGGTTTGAATCATTTGTATCAAATTTGCATCGTAATGGAAACTAATTTTAATTGCTAAACAATTTACATTTATATTACACTATTTGTCGAAAATAAATAGCTTCAGCGTGAAATACTTTCTGACGTTTTATTATAGTCACGAATACTTTAAATATTATTTTTAAACTAATGTTACTGTATTTCATTTCTCTTTCTATTTCCACAAAACATAGATTTATTCGGTACTAGTTTTATTCATCCTGCCTATTTATTTACCCTTCTTTCAAGTTAAAACAATCCCTCCCACATATGCTGTCAATTGACCTTTAAACCATTCATTGCTTTAATCTAATGTATATTTACTTTGTAACTAATGTCTATATTACTATATTTACGGGCTGTAAGCCGTTAGTGGAGTAATATTTGTTCCAAATTCCAAACATAAATACACTTGTGTATTTGTGTGTCTTTGAAGCTGTAATGAATTAAGGCGTTGATTACGATTTCATTCAATTTGTGTTGATAATCAGCAGAATCACTATGGTTGACAAATTCCTTCTTGGAAGAATAGTTCTCCGGTTTCCACTCGGGTAACAGTTTTTAGCCGCGACGTTTCGGCTACCGACATTATCACCAGGCGGAGTGTCGAGTTATGTCCTGTCCGTGTTATATGTACCCTTCACCTTGGAATGGCGTGAATCAACCCCAGCGTGTGATTGGTAGTCAGCGATGAGCATCAGACGTCACGCTGGGAGGACCAATCAGCGCACAGTCCTTCTTGGCTCCAGTCAGACGCCATAAGACGCCAGTGAGGCACGAAGAGCAACCCGAATGGTACAAAATCCTGAGCACAGAAGATTATCCGACGTTTACCTGCCCCTCGTAAATTTAGAAATACGTGCAGTCATTGATTGGAGCAGGAGTCACGTGATCGGTCATCCGCAGATGAGAAGAGCTGACCACAAAAGAGACGTGAGTGAAGAGGAATCAGTCAAATGGATTTTTGAAGAAGGAGGCCGATAAGAGACCAGGCGGAGAGGAAAGTCACAAGTGAGCAGGGAGTCGCTGCAGAACTATCATTTCAGAGAGCACTTGTCAATTAGTTCTTGGAGGAAAATTTTCGTTAGCTCAGCACTTGAGAGAAAGGGATGGACAACAACATCAAGTATCTTTGCTGATGCTGGCGTCATGGAAGGAATCAAGAGGGACGAAAAAACACCGAGACGCTTTAAAAACCAGGAAAACGATTTAAAACGAGGAAGTAAGGGCATACCTACACCAGGCAGCAGCAGGTGGCAATGACCGTACACGTAATCGCCAGAGACCAGGAAGAAAGCTCAGGGTGCGACCACTTACCTGTTTTGACGAAGGATGCACCAATCTCATTTGTGTCAGTTACATTGCATAAAAATGCGTGTTCCCGCTGCACAACAGCGCCATGATGATGTAAATAGATTGAGTCCCGTGATAAATTTTAAATATGTGCTATTCATGGAACTTAATAGGTCCTATATTTGTAATAGTCGCAATTTTTTACTAAATACATTTTTTTAAATATTTGCTTAAATAATTGTAATAAATTAAATTAAAAACTCATTTCCCGAGTTGTCTACTATAAGGCAATTTCATAAACAGGATCATGTAGGAGTCAAACCCATTTCAACTATTACTTACGCGTTTTTTTTTTTGGTTAACAGGCTACATGAGGGTGATCCTGAAACAGGCAACTCCCCTTTAATAGCATAGGAAGGGAATTGAAAAAGGGGGGATGCGGAAGGTAGAGCAAGGTAGCCATAATGAGATTATATTTCCAATATGAACCTTCTTGAATGAAAGAAATTATTCAATTAACTTCATGAATAGCATCACTTTACAAACATCGATAACCAATTACTTAAGCAGCGCCGACATATCATTACCACTGTATGATACATGTCGGTTACTGTTTGATTATTAAATGATTGTAACTATATTATAAAATGGTTTAGAATAATTACACATTTTGTAGTACAAAAGGAATGACAGTTGAATTTAAAAGTCGAGCTGCAGAAGGAGGCCCCTGATAACATTTGTAGGATATTTTGCTACGTATTTATATCTAGTAGAATCCTACACCCTTGCAATTGCGTATATTACTGGCTCCATATGGGACACTTGTTGCTGAGCCTCTCACACGAATTCATGCATACACGCACACACATAGTGTTCGACAATCGATTCGTGCGTGACATCTAACTAAACTTGCTCTCCCAGTTGTTCCCCAAATTACCGCAATACGTGGCAGGATGATCCCAGTGCTGGGTTAGGTATGGGACTGTAACAATTGTCATTTTAGAAGTATATTTGAGGCGAAAAAAAATCGAAAACAGGGATGAAAAAATTATTACAATGCATTTGTTCAAGTTCACCATATTTATATTTTTAAAAACGAAAACATAATTTGCACATTCAAATATCAATATATTATTTTCCAACATATTAATATAAAATTCTAAAAAATACTTTTAAGTAAATGATATTTAAAACTATTTGTAGCATTGGGTTGAACCTAGCCTTAGTCACGCGGTCTACAGTTGTAGACAAGTCTTTTATAAATGTTAAAACTAGAACAATGAGGT
Source organism: Eucriotettix oculatus (assembly GCA_034510155.1). Classification (NCBI taxonomy): domain Eukaryota; kingdom Metazoa; phylum Arthropoda; class Insecta; order Orthoptera; family Tetrigidae; genus Eucriotettix; species Eucriotettix oculatus. Next base: position 255,891,453 of record CM067376.1, read on the forward strand.
GTTTGCGTAAGCGCCATTTTTTGTTAGATGTTATTATATATACTATCAGTACACAAGTAGACTTGATTATTAACGTTCCTAAAGGTGATATGAGAAATAGATAATTGTAAACTTTTCGACTGAAAATGTTATTTGAATAATAAAAATTTCAATACATATATAATATATATATATAGCACGTTCCGTTCAGCTCAGCTCTGCGTTGATATATAATTTTAGGTATTTTATAGGGCACCAGTTATTTTTCATTCAGAAGAACACCAAAAGATTAATTCCAGATTTTAATTCAGATTCAGAGCATGAAGGGCGTGGCCACGAAACACGTCTTTCACCTCGAATAACCCACCAACGACTGCCCAGCTTACGTCAGTCAGGCAACAATACGTCTGCGGCTAGTTTGGCGCGCAACACGCCCAACAAGTCGCAGCTTGCAAGCTATAATCCTGGCTTGCATTGCTTTTGACTGGGGCTGTAACTTTACATGTCGGTCCTGATCTAGACCCTCTTCATGTTGAACTAAATAAAAATGCACAAAAAATTATTACATTCCAAATATATTACAGTAGAGCCAAAAAAACTGTAATTTAAGAACCAAAAGACAATATTATAAAAGATTACAATTATACATTTGGTTCAGCCTGAACATCTAGTTGAATTTAAATTATAATTTGTTATGTTTCACTAATTTTTTGTCTGTTTATGGCCTTATTTAAGCTTTAATTTAAACATACAGATATTAATAACAATTATACATAATATATATTGAAAAAATTCTGCAACTATTTCAAAGACAAAGGGATGCAAGTTAATGCGTTTACTGGAATTTTGTTTTCGATTGGAGCTCTAAGGTGACCAATAATATAAAATGTTCAATATTCTGTAAAATAAAAGTTTAAAATCTTTCTTTTTAATTTTCAACCTTAAAAATTCAAACAGTCTTAATTATAATCATTTTTACTCAATAAAGCAAATATCAATAAACAATACTTCAACTTGTGGAAAATAAAGGTCAAATTTTGCTTTAATAGTCCCAATTCAAAACGGCATACAAATGTAGCCATTCTGGAACTTCCGCGATGTAGAATTTTCCTTGTATACTCTCAGGTTTCCTTTGTCGGGTTGTGGATTTGCTCTCGATCGACAGACCTGGTACTGCCCGACGATTGAAGAAAACCAGTTTTTCTCCTTGACAATATTTATATGTTAGCTGATAATTTTGTTAATATGATAGACTTCTGAAGAACTTGTACTTTCTTCATTAAGTTCTGAAAATGACTTTCCTTCGTCTTTGGGAATATGACTGCTCCTCTTTTCCACTACCAAGATACACCGACTGTTTAATTGTTAATATCTTCTTCTCTCCTACTTCCTCTGCACGTTTCCACTTCCGCGCAACACTGATTGCCACCCAGCTTCCTTACCCTTGCGATGGCTTGATCAACTCTGCAATTTTTGGTCTTCTCACCTGCCAGTTAATCTCTTCTATTCCCTTTGTCCATAGGAAAGCGCCACCCCACGTGACGTGTGCTCAAAAATCTGTATTGGTTCTCCGCCAGCGCGGAAATTTTTGCGCTTACGTTGTCCTTGGGAAATTTTGCAGGGTGAATGTCTCTGCGGCAAAACAACTCTAATCTCTTGTATCTGCAGGCAGACACGTTTTCCAGGCGACACCCTGGCGCCTAGAATTCCCACCTCTTGCCTGCCTGTCTCCGAGTTTGAATGATTGGAAATATATAAATATAAAAATTTGGGGATAGGCCCTACTGCACTACATTACATACTGCCTGTCTGTCTGAAAATATAAAATTTAAAAAATCAATAATAAAATAACAGACAGAATTAAGTTATAAAATGAATATACATGAGATGCAGTGCGTAGATACACGCCAAGACTTCTCTGCACGTGACGTCACTTTGCAAACTGTGAAATTCTGATATAATTTTCGAATGTGGAGTTCTCCTTTCATTAATAGCACAAATATTTAAATTCTTATATTTTCTCTTGTCATCTAACTGTACCGTTCTTTTAATTTTTTACGTAATGAAATAGCTTGACAAAACGACAGTAGTGAACGGCCATGGAGATACAATTTGATAATACAGTAATGCAGAAAATGTTTTGTTGCTTCAAAAATATTTCTATTACGATAACTGACCAATATTGTGTACATATTATTTCATTTATATTGATATTTCATTGTAATACTTTCGTCAGATGGAAGTAGAGAAAGAAATATAAAAAGTGTATTGCAGTTATAATTTCACAAGTATAATTTATTTTACATTACAAAAGTTTTTGATTTTTATGTGTTTAATATTCGTCTAGTATTATAGTAATTTTTTTAATTGTCTTACCCAACTATACAGTTAACTATTTAAAACTGTACGTAGCGACATATCGGACACTAAGAAAAGAAATTGATATAGGACAGGAAATTCACAAGAATTACACCAAAAGTTTTCATGGCGTCACATTGGCCCCCTACCACTTGTCTCAGTGCTGGGTTCATACCAGGCGCATTAACAATTTATAGAAACTTGAGAATGTAGGCATTCCTGGTGGATAGATTGAATAAGAAGTTCTCGGGATTTCACCCCGGTTATGTCATTTGTAAAGTACAACGTTTCGAAGACTAACTCCGCCATCGTCTTCAGGTAACTGATGCAGAGACCAGCAATAGCAGTGACATCTAACTGGAGGTCCTGCCTCCTCTTCTATTTATCGGAGTTCCTTCCACGTGGAATCTGCTCCGCGATGACTAGTATAATGTAATGTAAAAACGCAGGTGCCTGCTGATTTGGGTTCTATAGTGTCATTGTGAAGTGCAGTTGGGCCTACGATGAACTAAGTTTTGTGTGCGACAATGGGGGCCAACAACAATGTAGAATTGACTGAAAGCGGGTAAAATCCCGAGGGGAACCCCCGCAGGAAACTCCCACTGGGCGTGTGTAAAAAAACGGTGGCGGGAAAGTCCCGCTGGTGGTGTGAAATCCAGAGGGGAACCCCGGAATTTTGTTTAAAAAACCCAATGGCGGGGAACTCCCGGGGCGAGAAGTTAAAAAGGAGACGTTGGGAGGCTGAGACAATCAGTCGGAGAGAAAGAGGAGAAGAGTGCAGTTGGGGGAGAGAGAGGAGAAGAACTCATTCGGAGAGAGAGAGAGGAGAAGCATTCTGTTCGGAGAGAGAAAGGAGAGGAATTCAGTCGGAGAGAAGGGACGACTATTCAGTCCGGGAGAGAGGAGAAGAGGTCAGTCGATCGAATCAATCGGAGAAAGATCAGAGGAGGAGAGACAGCCAGAAGGGACGACGAGATCAGTGGGGAGAAAGAGAGAGCAGACGAGGAGTTGGACTTGGATCACACTACATTCCTCGATGTGAAACACCTGCATGATGCACTAAAGACAGAGACGCGGAAACATTCGTGAGGTTGAATGGTTGTAGGCCCAGTAATTTTGGGTAAGTTCATCAAAGTTGTGAAACTTGCTCATTGTGCTGATTGTATAAATTTAAATGATTTTTTTAGATTTTTCAGTAACTGCGTACTTCACTTCTCGAGAGACCCAAAATCCCCTGAGATATTGTTTCATGTAAGCATTGTAAAGTTGATAAACATAAAATCATCAAACCGCTTAAAATTTGTTCATTAAATAATTTTATCCTATCCCATGAAGAAGATTAATACAATATATTGACCTATAACGTACTAAAAATTTGTCATTACTAAGTGTTATCGTTTGATTTACTCATTCATCCATAACATAAATTATTGCCATTAAGGCTACCTAACTATATAGTAAATTAAACACATACATTCATACAAGCATTCATTCAAAAGTAGCGCTTCTGCTGCTACTTCTCTCTCCGTTACTTGAACGGTTCGCCGACTCCCTTCTAATATCTGTAAATTAAGGGTTAGGGGAAATATTTTGGGTGTAATAATAAATTATTAATTGTTAATAAATATATAAATAAATATCTAAATAAATGATATAAAAATACAGAATAATTACTTACAAGCTGTACAGAGGCTTTTAAACGTAATATAGAATATAAATTAAAATTAAAATGACTAGCATTGTTGATACGTTGAGACATTGCTAGAGACGTGCGCCCTGCGGTAAAACATCTCGGAGGTTTGTAGAATCCTCTCCCACAAGTTGTCGACTCCTGACAGCTGCATGACTACGGCGTTGGATGTCCGTTGCGGCAGGTGAAGTGCTCTGCGAAGACAGAGCGAAGATCCTCTCCGGGTGGCTGCCGGCTGCGTACTCTAGGATTGGGCGGATGAGGGAGATGTAGATGGAGAACCCCACTCGCGGCGACAGCTTCTACCTAGAACTAAAAATAGGATATAAAGCACTGAGCCTAGCATTTATCTTTCTGCTTGTTTCCTTAACGTGGTGCCTCCACGTTAGCCTCGAATCCAAGGTTACCCCTAGATATTTGGCCTTTGCGGACCACGGGATAACCTCCCCGAAGGGTGATTGGTAGCGCCTGGCTCCTCGATGCGTTGATCTTGACTCTCCAGTTCGTAGCCCAGCGCTGGATCTTCTCCAACCCCGCGTTCAGACGTTTTCCCACAATGTCCGGGTTCCACGACTCAGCAAACAGTGCGGTGTTGCCCGCGTACTGAGCGATTTCGGATCCCGTTCCTGGTTATAAAGAACAGGTCCGAGGACATTGCCCTGAGGAACGCCTGCGCGGATCTGCCGTGTCATGATAGGGCCTAGGCCTTTTAGTGACATCTATGCCGAGACCGTGTCTGCGCCGCTTATATATGGGTCCTCGCTTCCATCCACAAGACCTCGTGACAGAACTGAAGAGTCCTGATTTATCGCTCCTCTCTCACTTGGTCCTCGCCTTGTTTTATGCCTCGATCTAATTGAAGCAAGAATTTGGTCTAAGGCCTTGCTGCGCTGGAACCCTCTGTCGCCGTTCATTAAATTTTGAGAGGTTCTAATTCTTACAGCCTCCGTAATCATGCTGTTCCTCCAACCTCTGGTGTGGTACAAAATCTTTGTATTGGCAAAATCAATTTTGCGCCCGGTCATGAGAGCGTGTTCCGCCACGACAGATTTGGTACCGAAACGTTGTATTTTACAAATGACATAACCCGGGTGAAATACCGAGAACTTCTTATTCAATAGAAACTTAACAAAACGGACATCTTTGTTAAGTATTGTTTTCAATAAAAATAAAAATGACTTAAAGTAGTGTAAAAAAAGAAATATAAACGTTCTTGTAATAATAAAATTGGCAAAACTGGGACTTGAACCTTCGGCCATTCACACTAAACGTTCAGTTACAGGTACAGAGCCACACAGACAGCATGCAGGCACGTCGTCTCTTAATTGTTTGTTCATACGTCATGGAACCCACTACAGGCACCACGGAGTGAATGTGATGTCTTGAAAACTTGTTGTTCTATTTCAGGGTATTTCCTGCCCGTTTGAACACTACATACAATTTTAAACAGTTACTGCCCCGACCCTGTATATATTCGTGTTTGGGATAGGGCAATGACAACTCCAGAGGGATATGAATTTTACTTACTCCTAATGTATTCTCAGTCAATTGATTGGAAATATGCACATAAATGGAAAGAAGCCTTCTAGGCAGATTATTCAAAAAATATTCCATATTTATAGTCATTAATTGCAATTCCTCACTAGGATATTTAAGTTTTCCCAAGTAAATTAATGCGAGTGAGTCAAGTTCCCCCCCCCCACCGTTCCATATAGTTCATACGTATCATTTACACCCCCTTCCCCACAACCGGAAAGCATGCTTACCTATGAAACGATGAGCAAGGTACATTAGCCCTTCTTCAGTTATTTTTTCTTCCATTATTACAGAATTGGACACTGAAATGTTTTGTACAATTCCAGCATGACGCAATTTCAAAACATTATTAAACATTTTCATGATTGCACTTATAAAAATTATTCATTTTATTCACTCGATTTCACAAGGTTAAGAGATGATAACTTTAATGGCAATATAAAAGATTTTTCTCATGAAACATGAATAAAAATAATATTTTATCCAAAAAGGAACTCGTGATACATTTCACTTTTTAAAGGATTAGTCATTTGGATACTTAATTTGGAGATGTCTAAGTATGAATTCTATAAATACGTATTTTTGTATTAACCTGGCTAGTGAGGCACCGTTTCAGTTCTCTTCAACTTTTACCAATTGCTCTTTTAATTCTTCCTTCTCCCTAAAGTTCTCCCAATATTTTTCTGCATGTTTTGGTATCGTCCTGTAAATTTTTATTGTTACATTTAAATCATCTAGATGGCTCTCAAACGCAGGATTTGATTTTTCCGTCATATCTTTACATGATTGTGGTATCAGTTCTTGCTTCGTCAGCTGATTCAATTTTTTTTATTGTTTTCGTCGCTTGATTTGTGTGGCGTTTTGTTCTTACGTCTCTAAATTTTCTAACAAAATATCTACGTGTATGGTTTTCATGGTCATCGTGATGAATAGTCACACTTTATATGCAATGTGGTTGAGTAGGGGTTAATTATAAAACGTGCAAAATTCGAAGTGGAATTCATAATTTTTGGGGTCGCTGAGGTTATTATTGACAGTCCCTATACCCGTTAAGTTACAGTTCAGCCCCATAGGCAGGGTTGGTGAGGGGGATTAAACACTGTGCAAAATGGTAACATTAGAGACGAACAAATAATTTTTATGTCGATAATATTAACTGTGAAAACTGCGGTCGAGTGAGGGGGATAGGTTTATTCAAAATTACCTATACATTGTATATGTATTAATGTTTGTCTAATACAAGAAATAAAAACATATACAGCAAGGAAACACTTGCTATGGAAAAACTACTTGCTTTAGTCTAATGATTAGTTTTATGAATTACTGAGTCTCACTGCCGATGTAGTTCGATTCTAATGTCAAAAGACGATAGGAAACAACATGTTAATATTTTAGTTTTTGGAACCATAAATTTGATTTGTAACAGTAATAATTTGAATCCACTCTTTCTGATTGATCATGTTTTGGATCGATTATAATCAACAAGTCAGAGAGTAAGTCTGCAATGGATAAAATTGCTTCTGTACAAGAAAGTATTCATCTGTTAATTTATTAATACTTGTTCGTTCAGTTCAAATAAAAATATTGTTTCTGTTCACGTTTAGAATGCTATACATAGAATTTATTGACTTTTCTGTGTAATATTAAATTATATAAATAGACGTCCGGCAACTGCGGGCAACAGGTAGTTCGATATAAAATATTGAAATTATGCATGCGGTCTAGTTATAATAACTCAAAAATTTTGTCTTCTGGTTTTAAATAAAACAATCATTATTCAACACTGATAGTGGAATAGCCCTGACCTAACTGTATCGTAGATTAGTTGGCCTCAAGAATGAATCGCAATGAGCGCTTTTGTTGTCGAAGTTGCGAGTCCTAGGTTTTTTTACTATACTTTGAACAAGGAAAGTTTGTGTCTCATAACTGTTTGTTTCATACTGTCATTAAAATAGTGGACGCTGTTGTATGAGGGGGGAAACATACTCCGCAGTAATTAATTATTGTCGGAACTGGTTATCGATTGCTGTGCTCGCGCACGCCGTGGTCACGCCCATACAGACCTATGTACCATTCAGCAAATATTCATGTTTCCCTCACATTACTGCAAATTAACACGATACTTTCGCGTATTTACATAAAATGTGTACGTACGTTAAACGATAAATCGGCATGAGTGTACTCAAAACTATGTAGATTTTTTTAATCTCCGTATTACAATATCCTTCAATGTTAAACCTTCACTCCATACAACAACCTTTAGAAACTATTACAATGCTTTAAACAGTAGAACACTTAAATCACCCTGTAATTATTTAAAAAAAATATGTTTAGTCGCAACAACGTCCAGGCCATTAGCGACTTGCTAATTAGCTAACTTATTTCCTTTTCTTTGTCGGGTATACTCAGTCAGGAAACTTGAATAGACACACAAACACCCAGACCCATGGCAGGAATCGAACCCGGAAGGCTGTGACGCTAATTACTAGAACACACGGGCAGAAAAACATATCTTCCTGCTTCGTCCATAGAAATTTTTCAATGAATTAATAATTTATGACATGGAAAAACGAATATGGCTCTTACTTCCAATGGAATGGTGGGCTCAAATACCTTGGTCTTAATATTTACAAACAAGAATTGTTCCATCTCATGTGGTGAACTCTTAGAATCTTCCATCCTTTCCCCTTGACTATTTGACAGCTATAAACTCCTATGCTTCTTCTCTACTATAAAACTAACTGTCTGAATGTACTTACAAACATCATTAATGTGCCACCTCTCCTGAATCACTCGCCGTCTAACTTCTCGTCTATAACTGCCTGTTGGACGTCTCGTCTACCACTAACTCTTCTCCTCTTTCCACTCCTCCAGATCCTATTATCCACGACTTTGGCAAATGACTAGTCGTTGATAACACTTCAGGTTTAAATACGGTGCAGCTTGTTCTTATCCTGAAATGTGAAATCTCTCGTTGTAGAACATTTTCATTTGCTGTGGAATACACTTTTACGTGTCAATATTGAGTCTGCCGAGATTTTCCCCTTCAAGAATTTATATTCCTGGGCTTGGCCAGCGGCGGAAAGTTAATCGCCTTATAGGACGCTGATTGAATGGGAATTCGTTTTGTCACGATCATCAGTGCCTGTAGTTTAATTACTCCACAAGTTCTGAAGCTCAGTAAATTACTTAAATTAAAATACAATAAGTAACCCCTATTAATTTATTGGGCGTACGTAAAATAAACAGAAAACTAGTTAAATAACACAATATGAAATAAATTATCCCAAGTACTTTGTTGCTGAAATTGTATTAATGTTCCCAAAAGTGAATACAATGGCAATTCAAGCAAACTGAACATTATTGCTAAGGTGGGTGTTAATTCAAGTGATTTTTTACCAATTTTTAATATGTAAACCAAGCTTGGTTGGCCACACTTAGTGAAACATCAGGGGTAATTAGGAAAGAAATAGACCACAATTATCTCCAGTTAACAATAAAATTTGAATTATCATTTAAAAATTACTGTACAATGTAACGCTTTCTCCAGGTTTAGAAGAACAAGTTCCTTTAAATTTTTTGATCCATAATGTGATTTTCTGGGGCTACCGGGTTAAAGAAAATCAGTGTTGAGTCTGAATATGATTGAAATGAATCGTAAGATAGAAATTATTAATGAAAAACTTAAGTAAAATATTTTAACAATAAAAAGCATGTATTAGTAATTAAATTAGGAAAGTACAGTATTTATATTGATAATTCATCCATAGCATAATTGACGTATTGTTTAAACCGTTCAAATTTTAAATTCTTATGGAAATATACGTGTAGCTGAGGAATATGATTTATAACAACGTCTTCACCTTATGAAAGTGTGATGACTCCCAGAAAGCGATCTTAGGTTCCATGAAATGGAATTGATATTGCTAGGCAAAGACTGTAAATTTCTTCCCCTTTACCATGAATGTTGCTTGCACAGGATAACTTCGTCCGCGCCAATATCACCTTCATAGAAGCTACGACAAACTTTGTTGGAAATTTTGTGAGTTTTCAAGTAACTTTTGTTAATCATCATTTCATTCAGATATCACAGGTCAGTGTCGCGTTATTTACAAATGACATCGTTGTTTTAAACAATTCGAGAATCGTGTCAATCCTTATCCGATCATGGTACTAGATATGATAGATTTAAATATATTACAAGTTACTTTAATCCACAACCATTTACAATATCTATTGGTCTCCTGTCAGCACATATGAAGAAAAGAGGAGCCTTAAAGCAGAATCTGTCAAGCTCTTCTCCTTTTGTAATTTGAAGATAAAATGAACAAGTACAGTAATGGCGGTATACGATATAACATATCATGTATAATGAAATAAAGGTACGCACCCTTAAAACCGGATATCCTATGAAATATCTGGGTAAAATCTGGCTGATCTTTCCTTCTCGGCAGCACATCACCAAATGCGTTGTCTTCAAAATCCATATCGGTCATACTTGCACTCGGATCCGTCGATATCGATGGGATTGGCGATGTGGCCAGTGTTTGTGACACTTTGATAGAGGAAACGTGTGAAGATTTCGATTCTGATAACTTCATTGTCATTGTTAAACTAGTATCTGAATTTTGTTCAATTACTTATAAATTATTTGATTTTCCTTTATACTCCAGTGTTCTTAAATAGTTACCTAATTAGATAAATATAAAAAGTAGGCGTTAATTTTGTTATTATATATTACCTAAACGATTTAAAAACCTTTTTATTTCAGTCTCTATTAAAATTTACAATGTCCTCAAAGTGACGCAGTAAGTGGCTTTTGGAACTGTGGTGTGTGACCATGTAGCTGCTTGTAGTTTTGGCCTCGTTGGTCCAGGCCACGTGATTATAGGGGACTGCATAAGCGGATGCAGGACTTTCCTGGTGCCGTCAGCCTCCAATAGTAACTCAAGTTTGGAGATAAGATAAGATGAGATAAGATAAGTGACGCAGGGTGTTGCAGGGAGGGGGACGGCGGAGGAAAAGGCGGAAGACGAGAGAGGTCATTCTTCTTCTTAATCTGAATATTGTGGAGGAAAGAGAGAATTATCTTGTGAAGGTTGGTGACGGATCCCATTGTGAATTAACAACGGAGAGTACCACGGAGTCGTCGCGACAAGATCCGGACGGATGAACCAGGGAGCTGCTGCGCCACGGAGTATCTTCCCGAAGCAGAAAAGAGAGTAAGCAAAAGTTTAGTCCGTTTCTTTCTGAATCAGTGCGCATATTAAAGTAAATTCTTTATTACTGTGGAGACTTCCACCATATTCACATTCCTTTATTTATTGCAGAAATTTGATGCAGTCGGTCCTCCGTGAGGATGCATGTCCCCACCTTTTACCCTGAGAAAGTGTTAATACATTTAAAAATTCAATCTTAATAAATGCTCATATTTTGTTACATGAAAGCAGCAAAATCTCAATTAAAAACCAAGCTCACCACATAATAAATGGTGCCCAACGTGGGGCTTAAGATTTGACTATGCAGTCTCACACAATTTGCTTTTCTCATGCGCCATTCTGTTGTAGTAAGTAATTGCACTTTAAAATTATAACAGATAATTGTTTCATTTATTTATTGTATAACTGTACTAACACTTTAATGATGTACTGTTTAGCTTGGAGCTTGTATTCGCGTACACAGCACACGCATTCACTTTTTTTATACTTTTCAGTATCGGTAAACAGTATCGATACTCAAAATTATCGCATAAAAGTATCGAGTATTTATATAACTGGTATTGATATCCAAAACTGTTATGAGTTAAGTATCGATACTTTTTTTAAATGTTTCCACACCGATTTAATTTAATTTAATTTGCTTAATACGCACCGTTTGATATCATACCCCTTATGAATGTCCAATATCGTAATATGTGAATGATGCCCTGTCGGTCGCTTGTTTCGTAAGGTTATAGATGGTGCTATCTTTTTAATTTTAATTTTTGTTTACAGTCGCATCAACTGCAAGGTCATTTGCAGCAGTGCTCGATTAGGCCATGCCAGGATTCGAACCCTGTGGTGAGAGGCAGCCACGATACGAAAAGAGCTCGGCAATGGCTAATTTATTTCGTCACAGGGTAAATAATTCCCCATATTGGAGACAAGTAAACATCAAGGGGCCAGATAGGCGTGACATCGGAGAACCTAACGAGACAGTTCGACCATTTGGCGACTTAAAGATCTGGTACCTGGCTCAAGTTCCTTGACCCCGGGAATTTTGAAGGGTGCGCCCCTTTTTAGAAATTAGGGAGAGAAACATCGGGCCAAGCTGGATTTTGATTGGAGGCTGAGGGTCAGGTGATCCGTCATGCATCTCATGGTGGGGTGAATGAACGAGAAAACTGGCGAAGATGGATGGAATAAATTTCGGCAGTCGGACCTAAACACTTCAAGGAGGAAAAGTTTGGAATGTGCATGGTGTTTGATCCACGGCACGGCAGTCGTGGAATAGAAGTTTCTCAGTCGGGAATGGAACTTGGAAGTAGGAAAGTGGATATGAGATGAGGGATAGAGTTTGGAGTTTAGCGATGGACATTGAATTATATAGAAGTAGCTTGAGAGTGAGAGAAGTTTGTTTGCAATCTAATCTGGAGGCAAACTGAAAAGAAGGTAGACAGCTACGAGCAGAGAAGAGAGTGCCCCGTCTACGCAATTCGGGAACCAGAATTCCTAGAAGGAAGACCAGCTGCCTGACGAACGCGGAAGACTGGGTTATGACTGTCGTTCTGCTGCAACAATCCCCACAAAATTATCGTTATGAGATTGATTATAAGCTGAGCTAACCGTGGTAAAATATTAAATTAGACATTAGCAGAAGGACTTGTCTTTTCAGGTTATTAATCACAGTCATTCCTTCAGATCTGTGGACCGTACATCACAAATTTTCAGAAACTTATTCAACAAAAAATTTGCCTGTGCTAGAACAAAATCCGAGGCAATTGATTTCCCTATATGCATTTTCATAATTAAACAAAAGTCTAGTAAACATCATATCATCTCATGTTATTCCATTTACTATTAGAGTTTTGACAAGGAAACTGGAATAAAAATTAGCATTTTGGATTTAGTTTATTTTCGCGGGTAAACTTATGAAATAATTTTCAGTTGTTAATAATATTTTGAAAAAAAATCATTTAAACATGAAATGATTCCATATTGTGCAGACAACACGGGCGCAAATTTTGGAGGAAAATCGAGAAGAGGTACAAATAATATTTTTTATTAATTAAACAAAAACCTTAAGCAAAACATTATTGGTGTTGGTTGTGGACATCATAAATGTTTTATATATTACATATTATTTGACAGATTCTTGTGAAAATTTTCACGATGTTGTAAAAAACGGGAGCAATCTTCCAAAAAAATCTCCCATATGAGGAGTATGCGAAAGAATAAAATACACATAATTTATTTTATTTGAAAATTATACTTATGTTGGAATTTAAAACAATATTACAATACTAATTTTGTATTCGATGAAAATTTTTCCTTCATCATATAGAACAAATTTTTAATCAAAAACCCTCCTCCTCCATCCCTGGTCAATGGTATCCCGATTTACCGATGTTAAAATCTGGTCATCTTTTCATATAGAACAAATTTTTATTCAAGAACCCTCCTCCTTCATCCCTGGTTAATGGTGTCTCGATTTACCAATGTAAAAATCCGGCCACCTTTTCCGAATGCGTCGATGACTGCAATAGTAAGTTGTTCTGCTCCTAGTGCCACGTAAGTCCTTTTGAGACCATCTTCTCCAGAATTTTGATAACTTTTAGTAGAGTGAAATTGACCTGCAGTTATGTGAATCAGTTTTAGGTTGCACTGGTTTTAAAATTGGAACTAAACATGATTTTCTTCATGTATGGCTTGCTTGGATCCTCCATAGGATATTCATGAGATTTAAAAGATATTCCAGCGCTTCCTCCGGTAAATTATTTATTAGTCTGCCCGGTATTCCACTCCTCCTGGTTAAGTCTTCTTATCAAATCATTCTATTCCTTCACTGAGCTATTTCGCAACGAAAACAACAAATGTCGGTGAATTGATACCTGTTCTAATATCCTCCAGGCCGGTCCGTCAATTTAAATGTTGTATAGAGCATATATCTTTCTAAGCGCAAGCGCCTCCAAATTTTCCTGATCATCGTTTGAGATTATACTGGCAAATGATCTCTGCTCCCAGTCCTGAAGCCTGACCAGCATTTGTATGTGTTCCTCTCTACATGAATCCCTCCACACAGCTCCATAGTGAACGATAGGCCACACCATTAGCCACTCCATGTGATTTTCCTGAATGGCCTAATTATAAAATGTAATATTCTCCAACCTTTTCCAGTTACTGAATTAAAATACCACCCCCCCATTTAAATCATTGATGGTTGTTACGCCAATCTGCTTATGCAGGCTGGAACAGGGAATTAGCCTTAATTTTAAGTTGGCACAGTGACAGTGGAAGTTTATGATGGTAATCCTGTTAGTTGCAAACAAGTCTGTGGACACATTGGAAACCTTCCTCAATAAGCGCACATTTTCCTCAGTAATGGAGCACCCTTTCACATTTCTGGATGTGTAAATAAACAGAATATGCGTTATTCGAGATAAATTCATACGAGACCTCTCCACAGTGATAAGGACAGTCTGGTGAGCAATCAGTGCTGAGGGCCTTATTTTTTATAAGAACAACCGGTGCTGTTACCGTCGATAAAGAACATGATCCAAATTTATTAACAACTTCAAAAATGCATATGATGCTTGTTTGGATTCAGGAGAATGGTGCACGGCACACACTGCTCGACATTTGAGGGAAATCTTTCCTGGTTGTTTATTCTCAGGGTACGGCGACATTCCGTGGCCTGCGTTCACGCCTGATTTAAGTCCACGCGACTTCTTTCTCTGGGGTTATCACAAAACTGAAATTTATAAACACCGCCCAAGGACCCTGAAAGCCTTGAAGGGTGCTATAAGCCCTGAAATAGGCCGTATTCCACATCAGATGCTCTATACAGAATGCAGAACGCTATAAACCGGTTACAACTAGGGACGTCACTCGCAGGATTTGATGTTCAACATTTAATACAATTAAACTTCTAATTATACTTTTTGAGGTAATGAATAAATGTTTTCTAGCATTTTTAGTTTTTCTTTTATTAACTTTTACTTACCCTGTATTTTAGGTATATTTTTTTAACTGTCTTAAGCAAAACACGATGGGAATGTTTAAAATACAGAAATTGAAGTTACATAATATATAGATGATATATATTGTAACGGCCCTGGCCTTTACAAATATTTATAATGCCGGGAAGAATTCATAATGTATTGCATTATTTAATTAAAGTATTTTATTTTATTTCTTTTTACGTGACGGGTCAACGATGTCAATTGACCGATGTTGGCAACCGTGACTTCCTTCGACCTTATCGAGAGAGCTTTGGGTATCGAGAAGGAAGTTTTTCTTTTCCAGACAGATGGGAAGTAGACAGGGTTGAAGACCGACGAAAGGTGGATCGTATGGGGGGAGGAGCTCCCGAGCTCGGGAGCTGACAAGTGAAAGCCTTGTCGGATGGGTTTTTATTTTACTTTAGAAGTGGTTTTCTAATCTTGAAGTTTTTCAAGGTGATTTGTGGTGGCCACCGAGGAGCATTCTCGATGGTTTGGTTCCAGGCTACGAGGCCGTCATTTAACCCAGCGTCGGCTGCTTCTTCCCGTACCTGCCGAGGCGACTCAATATTGCCAGTTTCACCTTGATGTCCGCCATTCAACAAAGAGGCGACCACGTGTGTGGTGGCTTCACTGGTAATACGTGGGAATTGCCGAACGGTAAAAGATCGGTTCCGTCATAATAAACGACGGATGAACGTGCACAAGATGCACTAGATTTTGAGGTACGTACTGTTTCAGTGTCGCGGACTCCATAAGACGGAAAGTTGAAGAGACTTTGATTGGAGTGTAACATGTGTATAGGATAAAGAAAGTTGGTTGGCAGTTTGTGCAAATGGACACGTAGACCACGTTGTCTAACATTCTAATAATCAAATTAATGTATGATTTATTGTAAAAGTTAATGTAAACGTAATATTATCTTCGGTTTAACCGAAAGTGAGACACTTTAGTGGTTATATGCAGGGAGCAATTATTTATTTTGTTTTTATTTAAGTTATATTTTTGTAACGTATGAAAATAATAATGTTTATTTATTTATTGTACATCGGTATTGAATATTTCCTGTGTTCACTCCGTTTGTCCATCCTGTTGTGACGCCCCGATACTTAAAGCTCTGCCCCTGTACCTGGACGGGCAAGCGAGAACCGTTACAATATATATATATATATATATAGTAGAAAAAACTCGTTTTTACCGACCGCTCAGCTCACGTCGATAATGATTTATTCCTCGGAAAGGAAAAAGTTATGGCGCCAGGTATTTCTGGAAAGAAATGCAAAACTCTTTAAACAGTAATCATTATTTAACTTTCAGAGCAATGAGATAAATGTTCTAAGCTAGGGCGTGGTCATTACAATCTACTTTTCTAATAACTCGTCTAGCATTCGATTAATAGCAAATTCGTCGACCTAATATCACTTCTACTATTGCGCTTCTTCTCCGGTTTAGCAACACATATTTTGTTGCTTAATTGCCAACAATTTATAATACTAGTGGCCGCGAGAATTCGCTAGCCAAGCCACACATGCATTGCGCCGACGCCTCCAAATCAAGTCCGTTCCTGGCTTAGGCCATCGTGCTAAAGTATGGTCACCTGACCTCAACAAACAATCGAGTATTTGCGATGTCCCGCTATGGAGCACCTTTTGCAGCACCAGGTCACATGAACACTGCATGCTGAGTCATTCTTCTCGCGTATCCTTGAGTCATAAATCGAGGCTACACAATCAGCAATGTATATATATATATATATATATATATATATATATGAATAAAAGAACGTTTCATTGCCCCTATTTAATTGTCATTAAGACAGTAAATGACGTCCTATTGTTCTCTGTTGTTAGCCTCGTTGTCCTTCACTTCTTCATTTCACTCAAATGATTTATACATTAAATTTAAGCCAGGAAAATTATAATTAAATTATTACTTTATATCCCATTTGTCTCTTCTATTATAACAATTAACTGAATTGTTGCTACTTGTTAACATCAATCCAAATTGACTTCGAAGTTAAATTTCTTAACCTTATTCAATCAAATAAAACCTCTCAATTGTAATTTAACATTAAGTCTACCTGTTCTCTATTGCAGCTCTTCAATCGAACTAATAATTATGTTTTCATCTATTTCAATCCCACGTTAATAATCACTCTCCTTGAAATATTTTTTCTTCCAGGACATTATCACTGTTTTTCCTCGTGAAAATAATTATGAATACTGGTAATATTTATGACATAATACGCCATGTCACACATCCTTTGCAAAATATTTATGAAATCTGTTTGATTAGCCATAAAAATGGTTTTTTACAATAATAAGTTGATTATAATTTATTTGATAATAAACTCCGAAGGACTATGAGTGACTTATTCCTCAGTTCTTTCATCAGAGTGCAGTGAACGCAGGTGATATATTATGTATGTATTTTGAGGTAAAATTGTGGAAAGGTGAAGGTAATGAAGCGGCCCTCCATTCCCTCTGCGACAGCATTTCGATCTTCAGTCCATTTACGGCATGAATTACGACTCGGCGGAAGTCTGTGGATATGAGCTGCACGCCGTTCCTTGCGGAAGCCGTTAGATATTTTTCGGCGACACTGATGGTCTGAGGTGAAAGCTCTGAGCTCAGCTTTCAAGCAGGCAGAGTCCCGCAATTATGATTAACACAAACCACTCGTCTCTAATAGTGAAATGACATAGTTTACTCACTTTAGTCTTTTACACAATAAACCGTAATAATTAGGAACTGACAAAATGAATTTCATTTTCAAATGCTCAACTAAACAATTTATGCTGTATCTCGCGCCACTTAAATAAGTAAATACTTAACTGCCCTTTGGTCTCATTTGCATTATATCTACGACGTTATTCATATTTTACCCGTTTTATATTATATATTTCGAACGTAATAATTACAGAATGATGACAATTGGTTCATAAATTTCTGATTAAGTATGATGAGCCAAATATTTTTAATCATTTACACCCCTGTACATTAACTACGTTCTTTGTTTTTAATTACAATAGTGAAGTATACTGCGAATTTAAAAGATCACGGTAGCAGTTAGGGGACAGTGTGGATAAATAAATAACACAAGTTTGAATAAGAAAACCGTCTAAGTAATGGATCCGTGCTTCTTTTTAGTGAAAGAAAAGAAACTAAAAAAATATTCACTTCAAGAATACTCATGGATTTTTTGACAATTCTTGCAGATTACCAATGGGCAGATCGAATCTTTTTTGTTGAATCGATTCTTTTAAACGACTCTTCACCATCCGAATCCTATTCTCAAATTAAACATTAATAGCTTGATAAGTAAGGGGGAGGGGATGTGGCGGCCGGATGAATACAAACGAAACAAAATTTATAATAATTATAAAGTGATTTATTGTTGAAATATAAGTTTGAATTATAATTTATAAAGTTTGATGAGTACTTACTCGAGGCAAGAAAGTTTTACTGAATGAATCATGTGTTAAGGAATATGCGTATAATATATAAATAACTAAGATGATGAAAAACGAATTTTAAAATTAAAATATGCAAAGTCCTGCCAGAAATTTAAAGGAAAACGATAAAATCTTGATTTCCGAACATATCGGCTCGCAGAGACCTTTTAAAAATTTATACTTCAAGCTGAACGGTAGATTCTAAAACTAAATTCTACTTCCCGTATCACTATGAATTGATGAAATTGGTGAAGGCCAGAGAATTCAATCTATTGTCTTCTAAGATATTAAGTTGAGTACTCATTTGTGACGTTACATTTGATTAATTCATTTATAAATGAGCATCAAGAGAGGCAGAAAACTTAGGACGAATTTGACTGATAAAAAAGGAGAAAACTCGCGAAATATGTGACCAACATGAACAGTATCATTTTAAATGCATAGATAAAAGAGCATTTTGAGAAATGCGAGAGTATTTTGACGGCTGAAGTAGACAGAAAACAACCTATAATGAATATAATACTAAATATTAAAATTTACCTGACACAAGAAATGAAACCAATTTACGTACACATCGTATCGACGATCCAAATAAGTTTATTATTTCTCAGCGAGTTAGCTCTCTGCGAATAATAGGTCACTGCTACAATAGATGGAGTGAGAATATTCGCCCTCTCTTTCTCTTATTTTGCCAAAATTACGCTTACAATAGCACAGTAATTGAGATGAATGGTATAGGAACGCCTAATATGACATAACCCGCAGTTGGTTTTCACGCCACCATTCGTACAGCAATTCAATGGATTTATAATACTTACCTTAATATCTTCTGAACTCTTCAGGATATCGAAATGAAACATAAACGAACATTTAAGTTTCGAAGCATAAACAGATCAAGTGTATAGGCACGTTCTGGATACTTCAATGCACTTATGGGAAGAAATATTTATATTACACATATATATTGTTATATTAATATCTTCATTAATATATTTAAATGAAATATGCACGAATATTACAGTTAAATCTCCTGTTTTTAAACCCTAAAATTTTCATTGAAATCCGTTAAGCAGTTTCGGAGCCAAATAGACACAACCATGCAGACAGACACTTCAATTTTATTTATTCATATAGATTATAGATCAAGAGTGTAGACAACCGAGATTAACTTTTTGAAATCTCGATTAGTGTATGGGCCACGAAACATTTCCCGTAGAATGTTTTCCACTTTTTTATATGTTCATATATATAGAACTTACTATCGCAAGTTAGATGTACTATGCCAGAAATCCTTTGCGAGAATGTACTCAACAACTTCCCAATGTTTTATGGCGGTCTGATGAATGGTGTGGTAATACATAAAGGGTAAGCAGACAGACATGCATTTGTTTGTATATTGTGACGTGACACACCTCTTTCTTTACTACGTGACGACGATGATTGACTTGACTCCAATCAAGTAAACGTGTTCTGAACACGAAAATTTGCCCCTACGTAACCTACGTGACGCCTTTTAAGGCGCTTTCAGGGTCACGCGCTGATCGCGGTAGCAGAGTCCAACGCATACTTTCTCACCAATTAAATAAAACAATATATTATAACATACCAACTTAATAACATAAACAAAATATTCGGCAGTTGAATTCCAGTAGTGTATAGTTGTAAAATAATAGAAGAATTTGATAGGATACCAGCAAACTGTTTTAGTCCTTCCTATCTACGAACTCTTTGAGTGAATAATACGCTCCATTCATTACAACTCTTTATAAATAATTTTTGAACCTTTAAAGTTTTTATTTCTTCCGGAAGAGTATTGTATAGATTTATACCGAAATAGTGAATGCTTGTTTCAAAAAGGCTTAGACGATGTTTTTCAACACGGAGGTGAGAGCGATTTCTTGTGTTGTACGAATGGCTTGAACCGTTTAGAGCATACAAATTTTAAAATTTCTAGAAGGTAAGATTAGAATTCCAAGTTTGCAAGACAAAGGCTTGCAAGTGGTATTCCACTCCACACCAGATACTATTCGTC
The DNA here is from genome assembly GCA_034510155.1 of Eucriotettix oculatus. Lineage (NCBI taxonomy): Eukaryota > Metazoa > Arthropoda > Insecta > Orthoptera > Tetrigidae > Eucriotettix > Eucriotettix oculatus. Next base: position 255,911,701 of record CM067376.1, read on the forward strand.
GTTTAAAGAGATGAAGCGCGTGATGCGAATGACCCTAGTTTGCAATACCGTGACACATGATGGAATGAAAATATGCATGGTACATCATTTTTGATGTAGCTATGTCGGTTTTCCGAGCTAACACTCGTAATGTAAAGCAAATTTTTCTGTTTTTTCCCGATCGGTTTTTTAATGTGGTGATTCCATTTCAAATTATTGTCAATCAGCAGAGAAGAAAAGGCGCGTGCTCTGAAATGTTTTCAAAATTACTGTTTTCTGATTATATTGTGTTCTTAAGGGGGGTCAGAAGAAACGGCATGAACATGATCCTCGAGGAAGTGAACAACATAAAGTTTGATAGAGGGAAAAACCAATGTGATGGAGTATAGTATGGAAAATAGTGGATTAAAAATGGGGGTTAGATTGGGAAGGGATATTTTAAAGGAAGTTAAATAATTCTGCTACTTGGGAAGCATAATAACTAGGGGTGGTAGAAGTATAGTAGACATAAAGAGTAGGATAGCACATGGGAGAAAGGCTTTCGCAAAAATGAGGAATTTACTTTCGGCTAATAGAAGCATGAATATTAGGAAATCATCACTAAAAATATTCGTATGGAGTGTGTCGTTTTTATGGGTGCGAAACGTGGACTATCGGAGTGGTAGGAGGGAAAAAATAGAAGAATTCGAAATGTGGTGCTATAGGAGAATGCTGAAAGTTGAATGGGTGGATCGGTTAATTAACCAGGTAGTTCGAAGCAGAATAGGGGAAGGGAGAAAAATTTGGAAGACTTTGACCAAGAGATGGGGTAGGTTAATAGGCTACGTTTTGACAGATTAGGGTCTTGTAAAATTAGCAATAGAGGGAAGTGTTTGGGGTAAGAACAGACAAGGATGGAATACACTAGGCATATTAGTGGTATGTTGGATAGTGTAGCTGTGTAGATAGGTTAGCATGGTGGGTTACATCTTATCAGTATTAGGACTGAATACCACAGCAAAAATACAACAACGATTATGAAAATGATCGAAAATGTATATAATTTTCTAGACCGAAATGGACTTTTGCGATCTCGTATCAGGTCATTGTTTTTCATTCTGTTCTCGTCGCAATTTAATTATTATTAAATAATTATCATTTAACAAAATTAATGTATTTAAGCGTTACCAAACAAATCAATCAATAGCGACAGCTTTAATATGCTTTAAACAGATTCAAACACCAGTATTATATTATATTAATGACTATTAATTTATTACATTGAAACATATAAATCTATATTTTTGAGCATGTAATGTATTTTCCTGGAGACTTGTGCCCTATGGGCATAAACAGTGCAGTTCCCTAATTCGGTGGCCTGGAGAGTTGCTCTCATCGGGATGCAGTACGTCCCCATTAGTCGCTTCCAAACATGGAGTTTCGCTAGCAGTTAAGGAAGATGAATAGCTCATCTGCGGGGAAGCATATTTCAATTCCGAGGTGTTTTAAGTATCACAGGTCTATGCTTCTCTTGTTTGCTGCAGCAAGGTTCAGCTAACCGTTAATGCATATTCTAATTCAATTTTCCGCGTTTAAAAAGTTTACTTTAATGGAGGGAGAGGAATTCATCACGACGCCGTAATGTAAAGCTTTTTAATTTGCCGAGCAACAGGACTTATCATAACTTACAACTAATTTGACCCACAAAAGTCATTTTGGTTCAGTAAACGTTATGAAATATTTATTGGCTAGACAAAATATTCATTAACCGGTGTCATTATTTTTGTTTTAATACTGTTGCAGACAAATTTGACATTACCTTACTGCAGTAAATAAAAAATGATGAAATGAATGGATAAAACTCATTATAATGCGCAATATATCTTATGGAAAATAAATCATGTAACGTTGGAGATTTTAAGCGAATAGTCACATTAGTGACATATGCAAATAAAACCAAATTCATGTTGTTTCAATCTTTTTGTTAGGTCACTGCAATAGAAAATTTATAAATATATTTGTGATTGGTTATAATAATATTATACCGCAAAGTAGCATAGACGCCCAAAGTCGCCGAAACGTTTTCAAGATAGATATAACTTAAGCTGGTTTAAGAGAATCTGGACACTCGCCCGTGAAGAAGCAGACATTAATTATTATTTTCGTGGGAAGGGCAACCGCCACGGAGCTTTGGCCTATAAATTCACTGCTAATGCCGGTTGTATCAACTGCGGCAGAAAATTTCATGTTGTTTATTATATTTTTAATTCCTTTAAGGTGACTAGTTCTAAGTAAATTGAATTGGCAGTTTAGTAGCTACTTTACGTAAGAAACTTAGTAATCAGATTCTGATGAACTACTGTTTGCTTGTTGGCGTTTACAAAATTTGAGTTGAATTTTGACCAGCTCCTTTACCGGTAAAAAACTTGTTTTTCGTGGGGAATTGAAATAGCAGGTGTAATGATTGTATGTTCAATCGTAATTTTATTTTGTCACTGGGTGAAAAATTCCTCCTATTGGAGACACTCAGTACAAATAAACACCATGGTGCCAGAGAGGCGAGACGTCGGGTTTCGGAACGTAACAAATCGACCGTTTCGCGTCCTAAAAATCTTGTACCTGAGTCCAGTTCTTTGACTCCGGGAATTTTGAAGGCGCGTACGTTTCAAGAATTTATGAAGAGAAACCGCGGGCCAAGCTGAAATTTAATTGGAGGCTGATGGTCAGGTGATCCACCATGCATCTCATGGTGGGGTGAATGACCGAGATTACCAGCGAGTATGGATGGAAGAAATTTGGTCATGGACATCAGAAGAAGGAATAAGTCTGGTGTTTGATCCGCGGCATGACAGTTGGGCTTGGAGAATTGAACAAGTATGGTGTCAGGAGAGTGCGTGGTAGTTGAGCCACGACAACAGAGAAATTAGTCAGTCAGGAACGAGTTTTGAAGTAATCAGGTGGAGAGAAAACGAGGCATCTTGCTGGCGTAACAGAAGGAAAAATGTCCCTACAACGAGGCGAACTACAAGCAGGTGGAGTGCTGTCCAAGTAATTTCCCAGAGCCCGGGAAAGAGCTCCAGAGGCGAACAGAATTCGTGGAAGACGGACCTCAAGATAACGGCGGGGGCAAAAGACGAAGCAGTTTACGACTCACAGTAAATCTCAGGTGTGTTAGTGCCAATATCTAAAATTGCGTGATGACGACTTTGTTGCCGCACGATAAGCCCCCAAAAAATTACCCATAAGTACATAGAGTCCTACTATATGCAATTGAGCTAGTCGTGGTAAATTTTGAATTTGGACCTTAAAGTTTAGTAATTAGTTCTTTTATTTTCTGTAAATATATTTAATTTGTTTTTATTTAATCTAACCCAACAATTTATTTCTATTTTAGTTAAATTCCAACGTTCTAGTTCATTACACAGGATTGTTTCTTTTAAATTTACCCTTATCGTTGTTTATGACCTTCCATGTAGTTTCGATTTTATTATTTGAATTAGCTATTATCTTTGTTTATTTTTTCTGAGGTCTGAGACCGTTCTTTTAAATTATTTTATGTTTTGAAAAGTACTCTAATAATTGAGGTGATGAGTCAGAATACCTAATTTTATGGAGCTAGCATTATTACGTGACTTGATTATTTTCGAATTGTAGACAGAAATATTCTTAGAGGTTTCGGGAACATTTGATTTGTATCTTTGAATTATTTTATATTTAAAATAATGTCCCAGGGTATCACTTGTAATATTTGGCTTGTGCTCAATTTCGCATCCTATTTATTAATTTATACTTGACCCCCATATTTCTTACATATATTATGTTAGAAAATGAAAACGTGCAACTTTTTTTCAACAGGCTACGAACACTTGAAGCTTTCGTACTAAGGTAGTGGGAATGCTTCAATTGAAGCCCAGTAATGCATATAGTTAATTTTAGAAGAAAGACATGGATATGCGGCTGGATATCGCGAGGTCCTGGGTTCGATTCCCTGGTCCGGTTGACATTTTTCCATCCATGTTTCTCTTCTTCTGTACTAATTTTATTCCTTTGTTGATACATAATCAACAATTGTCGATTCGAATTTAGACAGACACATTTGGTTGTTTCTGAGGTAATATTATCATTTGATGTTAAGTAGCTAGAGTGCAATATAATTTTGGTTAAAAGGCAGATGTATTTTTGGAAGTACACATTGGATAGATTCATAGTTAAAATATCGGTTTTTATGGTACATAATTCTTAGTGTTGTTAATTTCCTTATAGGATTTTCTGTTTCCCAATGAAGATTGGCATGTTTGACAATACAGTGTATGGGAACTATAAGCACACCACTAATTATGTGCTGAGACCTGTGTTTAAAATTCAGCCCACTTCCGGTTTTGATTAAAACTTTCTGGACTTAAAAGTCGGGAATGACGCTACTCATGTTACTTTATTTTGCTCAGCTGTCCCTCAACAGAGTCGCTTTCTGAAACAAGAGAATTTCATTACGACTAACCTCTGAACCTACTGCTTCCATCCAGCCGGCCTCTCACATACATACACATTCAGAACAAAGCACAACGCAGTTTGATTGCTCGAACCCGGCAGTAATTAGTGCCTACAATGAGGCTTAAAAGAACATTCTCCAATATGACCCTGCTACAAAAGCGGTGACTGTAATATCAGATTCGTTTGAGCCGCGTGTGTGAGCTCATTCAAACGAGATTTTCATTCCAGTTACCATTTTGCCACTGAAATAAAATAATGCCTACGTTTCCCAATGGGTCTGATTAATTATTTACGTTTTAATACCGGTTGATTATTTGTTAACAAAAGTAGTCCTCCTGGAAGACGGAAGACATGATTTTAGTAAAATGCAACATCAATGTGACATTTTTAAAGAATAATTATAACAACTACGACAATGATTTGTTTATTTCACACGATGATTTCAGAAATTGATTATATTTTAAACTCTCCCATTTTTCAAGATCTAGGATTATTTGTCTTAATATAATGAAACATTTTTTCATTATCAAATGCAAGCATTGTGATCAACTGGTTGGTTCTCAGCGTATCAGTGTCATAAGAATCGCAATGAGGTCGAAGATTGAATGCATATGTTCAATGACAAGTTTCCTTTCACTTAATCGTATTAAAAATGGATGCAGTACAAGTAATAATTATTTTATTTGACGTCAGTCTTGTTCAAATATAATATCTATTCAGAAAAGGACGCTCCGTTCAACAACCACCAGGTTTGAAAACAATATTTTCTGAGAAGGAAACTTATAGACAGGACAACTTATAAGCAATTAAGACCAAGTTTACATACATTTATATTAATGAGAAAAGTATTCTCGAACACGGTAACATTGCTAAAAAATAATTATTTTTTATATCGTATTCGATCCTTAAGAATTACGTGTGACTTGTTACACAAGCAAGAACTGAGTATATTGTATATATTGTATATTTCAGAGGTCTGTACAGTTGAGCCAATAATTTGTGACAGAGAACTGTGATCAGAAAAATGAACTGTAGGATATCCGATCAGAGAATTGAAAGCTGAAATATGTAGTAAATTAAATACTTGACGACTGAAGTAGTGTTCAATGTTCAGTCAGGACAGTTTGCAAAATCTACGAAAGATAATAGCAGGAGATGTTAGTAAAACATAATTATACTCATACCGAAGAGGACTGGGGCTAATAGATTCGAACATCACACAGGACAACTAGTTAAGTATCCCATGCATGCAAAATATTAATGAAAATAGTATATAGGAGAATGCTAGTTGGAACATCAATTTGGTTTTAGGAACAAGAGAAGCAATATTGACTTGGCGACTAATTTTAGAAGACAGGATAAAAAAAACCGATCTACGTTCATGGCATTTGTAGATTTAGAAAAAGCGTTTGATAATGCGAACTGTAACACACTATTAAAGAAGAGCACTGGAATAAAATATCGACAAAGGAGGCTAATACACAAAATCTACAGAAGACAATCAGCAGTAATTAGAATAGAAGATCAAAAAAAGGAATCCGTAAGGATTGCGTTGCTACTAATCATACTATCGATTGTGTTCCTCGACTAAAATATTTTTGAACGTGTATTTTTGTATTTATTAACATCGAGAGTGTAGATTTATTGATAAATTTAGTTTATGTTCAACCTGTTAAGTGGGACAACACTATAGACACCTATATAGATAAAATACATTTTAGAAATGCCTGTATAGAAGTTTGCAAATAATTAAAAAAGGTTATGAACATATGAACGAAAAGAAAGAATGAAATATGCTAAGTACAGTACTGATTTATAACAGTCATATTAAATTTTTAAATGTATTAAATTTCTAGTAATTGCAAGATATACATTATAGATGTATTGTTTACGTATATATTAAATAAAGTCAGAAATGGAAAAAATTAATTAGAAAACGTTTCGTCTCCAACTTACAGGGACCTTCTTGGTTCTTTCCCCCCAAAAAATTATACAGTTAAATATACATAGTTCAATAGAACTTAGTAAATAAAATTGGTATGATGTCCTACCAACAACTGTTATAATTCAAAGAATTATTGTTGCTGCTGCAACTTTCGGAGTCGAAATGAGTGAAAAAAAATTGCAAGGAAACAGATCGCAAAACTGACAATGAAGTAACAGAATATTTTTAAACGCCAAAATTTACTTCATAGCGTTGTTACAAGTAAATTTTATAATAAAGGTCTGTAAAAGGTCATCAATTGTTTAATTAAATTTTACTTCACCTGAAGATGATGGTAGTGACCGCCTTCGAAAAGTCGTGTTTCTACAATGTTTTCATCCGGTTAGAATCCGGATAATTCTTTGTTTTATGGGTTGGTTTTATTATTAGGTAGTTGGGGGAGATTAATTTAAATTGTGACGATTATGATTTTGAAAAAAAATATATAAAATTTAATTTTAACAAAAAGGAATTTATTCAACTAGGCATTTTATGGGACCCTCGCTTACTAAATCGAGAACATAAGTTACTTTTTCTCAGGGATAATTAATGTTCAATGTGTTTATCAAGAAAATATGGGAGGAGGGCGAACACTTAAAAAAAAGCGACCGTAGGCGTTGTTGACGATCCCCGACGTCCTTGCTGGCTGGTGACTGCTTGTTGTAGTCCCCCAAGCGTCGGAGGTAAGCTGAGCGTCGTTTTCGTCACTCCAGGGCTGCTCGTCGACTCGCACTTGAATTTTGATAGCTTCTGATAATTTATCTTCACAGAAGTTTTAGTCGGACGGATGGTTCTATAAGATTGCGTCCAATAAAATAAAACTGTTTGAATTTGGTAAGCTTGTTTCCTAAAGGTGTCGGAAATTTTTCTAAAAACTGCTCTCTCTCCCTCTCCCCCCCCCCCCTCTGATACACACACAGTGCACCCTGGTTTTTAATCACCACGCCCGCCCAAATCTCTCCTGGTGGGCGTGCACTTTCTACTACCTCCTTATGGAGGTTTACGACATGTGTCCTTCAGATCCTTGGGCACAGCATAACAAATTGTTGTTTTGAAGTCGCTTGCCCGTATTCTTGCGGCTTTTTTTGGTGGGTAACAGGCTTTATGAGGGTGATCCTGAATCAGGCAACTCCCCCTTAATAGCATAGGAAAGGACTTGAAAAGAGGGGATGTGGGAGGTAGAACAAGGTAGCCAAGGATTTAATAGGGCCCCCAGGCTATAGTGTAAGGATCCTACCCAGTGTTTCACCTAAAGTGGTGCAGAGAAACCCTAGAACACCTGTATCAGGTAGTTCGGGCTAGTGGGTACTACTCCTGCGCCCTTCTGATGACGGGAGACTGGATTGTTGTGGGAACGCAACAAACGCGCCTCCGTGCCTTTGTCAGTATTGAGAGGCAGTTAGCCGACTGGTCCAATGGGATTGGCAACAACTTTTACCGAATGCCGAAGGTCTTTGACCCCCATGCACCTCTCAAACTGCCCAAGGTCGTCTCAGCCTGCAGGAGTCTTAAATTGGTCATGGACTAAGGGGGGAGGGAAAGAGGAAAACCAGGAAGGAGGAAGTCAACCTCCACCTGGCTCTCACTCATTTCCCTTCATTGTTGCGACTTTCGGAGGGTCGGGGTTAAATACTTGCTCTGTTAAGCCGGTCTAGGCGTCAGGTCAATTTTCTTTTTCCCACGGGCTGACCAGATGAATTCCTGGTAAATACCAGCTGTCACCCCATGTCTTCAGCAGCCTAGCCTTGAAGCTACCTCGTCCAATCAGTTCGTACCAAACCTTAATGGTTCCGTTCTCTGGCCGACAAGATGACTAATTCGTAATTCAATTAACCTATCGCTTTCATTCATGTTCCCGATTTCGTCCAGCTTAAGTCTAAATATTTATATACAATACAATAGGGATAATAAAATAAATATAATTAAATTCATCTCATGTGATACGCAACAATCGCGCACCACAGTTTATCACATTAACCGGGAAAGCCTTCGTTTGATTATACAAAATTTATATTTCAAAGATTCCAGACTACACAAGTAAATCATAATAATACAGAATCATACATAGAACTTAAATACTGCGTATGTTTCTACATTTAAAGAATTACAATTTGATCTTATGGGAGCATTTTGCTCATTTAGGCCCCGGACGTCGCAGAAACAACAAGAAAATTTTATTTTATTATAATTGTAAGTACGACATCATAACAATTTTATTTATTATTATTTCATTTTTAAAATTTATTTCTAATTAAATGAAGTATTTTTAATCGAATTGTGGCTATTTTGCGATTTATTGTAATTAATTTTTCGTATTTCTACATATATGAAATACGAAACGACGATAAGATTAGAAATTTGTATATAATGAATCATTAATATTATTATAAGTTTTATATTGTATAGTTCTTTTTGTACCTACTTTAATTTTTTCTAACTTATCTAAATTACTTTTCTTTGAATTTTTTATCTAATCGGAGGATATTCCAAAAAAGGATGAAACGTAGAGTGGTTCCAATTTATTTAAATACGATTTTTCTCTAATATCTTTGAGTATAATAAAGAAAGTAAGATAAATATCATTTATATATTTGAGCTGCGATGAGCCAAATCGGCCCGACAACTGGGTAGATGTGAAAGTAGCTGACTTGCTATCGGGCCGGCTAGACTGCTGTTCAAACTTCAAGCCGGGTTAGTGAGAAACAGGCCTAATCGACAATTGTTGGAAGTACTTCTGTTGTGAGGGAAAACTACTTAATATGCAGGCTGTAGTTACTTATTTCGCATAATAGATTTTTTATTTACCTTTAGTTTTCTATTTCAGTTCATGCGGAGTCCCTCAAGGATCAATTCTTGGGTCCTTACTTTTTATTCTATATATATATATATATATATATATATATATGATCTTCCAGGATACGTACATCTTCTAATATCGATTTTCTACGTGGATGACACAAATATAGTTATTGCTGATAAAAACTTCGATAGTATGGTTAGGTCTAAAAGTTTGCTTTAATTTGAATAAATTATCCATCAACGTAGATAAAACTAAGGTAGTTCAGTTAGTGTTGAAGCCATTAAAAACCCGTAGATTAAATTCTCACCCAACGCCTTCGGATTGATGAAAATTAAAGTGGAATGACCATGTAGATCCGAAGTTGTTCTTCTCTCGGAACACTAGTCCAACACGTTGATAAAAAGTACGAAAAAATTTTTACTTCGCGTATTTTCATTCAATTATATGCTATGGCATCTCTAATTAGGGAAAATGCTCCAGGAGCAATCAAATATTTAAGTTGCAAAAGCGTGCCATTAGAATATTTTCTAGTACGGATTCTAGAACGAGTTGCAAACCTTTCAGCAAAATTTTGCAAATACTTACGTTACCAAGCGTATATATTCATAAAATATTAAAGTTTGTAAAGCGGAACGTGTGTTTGTATTTCTCAGTGGGTGTTCGTGCTCTCTTACCTATGTGGAGTGTTTTTAATGACTTTAACCTTTTTACTTTTTTATTTCATTTATTTATTTGAAGATTATTTGTAATTAATTATGTATCTTATTTTGTTCTTAAACTTATTTGTTATTTGTAATGTATGACGTATCCTATTTCCTCAATCGAGGACTAATGGAAACAACAAAAAATCTAAATCTAATTTACTGGTGCGCCCAACCAGTTATTCCACTATGCCACGAAAATGAATTAATTCCTATTTTTATTAATATGTCAGTTTTAACCCGTCCTCTATGTTTTATAATAGTAACCAACCACAATAGTCTGCTTTAAAACTGGAAGTATATTTTTGGCTTCCAGCAAGGTTTCCAATAGGTGACAAATTGATGAAACCTTTGACTGACTCTGTTGTTTTCTCGTTTCACATAAGTTATGGGAAATCAATAAATTTTCCTTAATTTTAATACTCAGATAATTATGTTCAGCTATGTTATCTGGGTTCTTTGTGGCTGATTAATCAGTTTTTCACTAATTTCTGGGATGAATAGATATGGATAATATTTTTTGATATTCTTTAATCACACGAATGTGTTCAAAATATTCTGAAAATACGTCTCACGTAATATTATTACTCTTTATAGAAGTCAGCATACGGTAAGTTTCCATGAGTAGAATTTTTCATTAAAGTATTACCCAGTAAAGAAAGAGACTTCTTGGCTTTTCAACTTAGCCCTAGAAAGGGTAATTTGTTGTGTGAGTCTGTGAGCGAGTGTGTGTGTGTCGCCTGAAAGGAAGAGCCCCTAACATGCGCATTATCTGTGCTTCCGCAGCGGACGTCCGCTCTCTTAAAAGCCACCGACTCACCCTAATCTCGATTTGCACCAGGTCGAGGTAATTTTCCTCTTCAATATGAAACCCTACAATTCTCTGAGCCACGCTCACCATCACTTCATAACCAAGTTGCTTAAAAGCGACTAAAAAGAGAATCATGATTGGACTCACGTCAATAAACATATCTTTTATTAAACAAGATAAATTTTTATGCCAAGCATAATATTATACGCTTGAACCCTAACCCCTTTCAATTTACATTCAACATTAATACTGTTTCTTAATTTTAAAATATCCACATTGAGATGAATAAAGGAGTGGGGAATAACTATTTTATAATGAAGAATTCTTATATAAATGTGAATAATATCAAAATTAATAATTATTTCTGACACTATACACTAGTTTAATCACTTTTAAGTTACTAACCAGCCTCTTTTAATGATTAAGAAAAAAATTCTTACAATACTTACACAAATTTAATATATAAGACATGAGTCTTATTCTAAGGGTCGTCTAAGTGGGCCTTCTCACGGCGCACAAGCAAACACAAATCCTACTCGTAATTGTCAGAACCATGAAATCGGTTTAGACTGGGACTTGTTGCTGGACCCATTCGAACTTCCGCGTTGAACAGTAATGAGTACCTTGGTTCTACGGGCTCGAGTACGCCTTCCTCCTGTCCTTTGCATGTCCACGACGAGCACAATCTCAAATTTCTTATTGACCACTCTAAATGTTTACTCTTGCAACTTTCTCTTAAAATTCAATTTAATATCTCTAAAATTCCATTCCGAATATTTATTATCTCCACTCTTTAAGTTACAATCAAAATCCTTCGTAAAGTGTTATCTTAATTTCCATTAATCCATTTTTCTTGAATTTTTAATGCCTTGTCCCCACTTCATTATTTTGTTTCCGTCGGTTGAGGGGCCCGATTCTGTCCATTAACAATTTTTATCTGTCTCTCAATGGGAGGAGCCATATACCACACTCTATGGACGTTTTTGGGTAAAACACATCTTCGTTAACAACAGGATACCGCCGAATCGCAAAGACTTGAGAAGTCAGAGTCTGCAAGCAACTTCCCTTAAGCCGCTTGCCTTTGATTTCGTACCGCCGAATTCCACTTGTAGTTGTGTTTTTCCATTACAGTATATCAGTAGAAAAAAATTTATACACATACTAGCTGGGCACCCGGCGATGCCCGGGATATGAATGCTTTTTTACTAAAGTTATGTTTTGGCTTCATATTAATTTGACAATTGTGTGTTACATAAAATGCCAGACCGTGTGACCATTTTACTATGGTTTAATATAATAAATCACATATAGTTATATAACTCCAATTTTGATGATTGACATAGTTGAAGAATGCCAACGCAAACCAAATAGAAATTAGATGGAGGCATATAATTGGTGAAATTTACAGAATCTACATAATAACTGTGCATGCCGACCAAAATAGAGACAAAAATGAGGCTAATGAAAGACAAAATTATAAGTCTCTTTTATAATTTGGTCTTCAAATCAAAATAAAATAATTTACATAACTTTCATGCTGTACGAACCTAATTTTCCGTGTGTATTAAAATAGCCTTATGAAACGTGTAAAATAAAATAGTTTCTAAATTAATTTGTGATTATTTAAGAATTACTGGAATACTATGCGGTCAAGCATGACTTTTTAATTATATGGTACAGGGTCAATTACGGTGAAGGTACTTCCGTATAGCATATTCACGGTTAAGGATCTTTGCAATTTTATATACTTTTAGTGGAAATTTAGAGGTGCCATTTCACTGCTTCAAGTAGAATCTCAGTATAAAGTATACAATTTACAGTGGATCCTCGGGCTAAGTTATTAATTCATTCCTGGCCGTATCACGGTTTGTTCAAACACGAATTTATTTTCCCACTAAAATACATGGCAAAAAAACTATTTGTTCCAGTCTCATAAACACGGGAACATAATTTCTTGTTAAAAGTTTTCTTCGTTGAATAGCTTGAATTAACGTAATTACAAACAATGTAATATTCTGAAAAGTGTTACGTTTTTAATTAATTTCGTTGGATCTCTGTCGTTTTAGAAAATTATTCTTGAAATATGGCGGGAAATTTTCGTTTAAATTGTTAATGTCGTCATTTACCGAGATATTAAGATCACTGATAGAGAATTTTGCCAATTTTTGTCTCCATGGGACATTGTAAAATAAGAAAACGTATTCACTAAAATGGGGAGCAGATGCCAGATGTTTACGTAGGTTGAAGTATGTCCAAAAAATGTTTTTTGTTATAGGAGGAGTTTAAAGGAAACATGGTTGTAAGGAGGCGTAATTTAGAGACAGAGATTGCAGCTTGCGTTTGTAATTCGAATTTGTGCTCTTAACACGAGAAAACATTTGCTTTAAAAAGTTGTTGGTAGGTGGAATTGTTTTCTCCTCATATGTCATATTAGCCTTCGGGCCGAGAAACTGAATGTTAAGGTGGAACTCGGCGAACGTCTGCTAATTAAAATAATTCCTACAGCAAGAGAGAAATAAATTACCTTCTGCTTTTACCGATTCTTTACTTCGGCCACTCGCCTGTGAAATTAAGAAAGTTGAACCTTGTAACCAAAATAGAAAATAACTGTCCAAATCAAGGGTAAATATAGAAGAGGAGAATTCGGTTTCTAATACAGGCGAGCTTTGTTTATGAAATGGAAAGGCAAATTAAATCCTTCTGGAGCGTAATTGCAGCAATGCTGATGTTTTGTCTGCCAATTAAACTCAAGATAATGTTATAATAGTTATTATCTTCTGTAAGATTAAATAAAAGTTTAAATGAGGCCAAAATCAGACAAAAATTACTAAAACGAAGCCAACAATAATTTAATACAACTACATGTTTCAGTTCTGATCTCGAAACATGTACTGTACTTGTATTAAATAATTTTTGGTTTTGGTTTATTAAATTACGACTGTTCTTGGCCTCAATTAAACATTTATTCAAGTTAATGTTTACAGTCCATAAATGCTTGCTGGAAAAATATGGGAGTGAACTATTTAGCGGCTCTTAAGAAGGAATTATACGAATTAGATAAATAAAGAATAATGGAAGATATTTTACTACCACCAGCTTATGATGGCTACCTTGAGCACACGCATAATCTATAAAATGAAGACTAATAAAAACTTTCATTTCATCCAGTTTATTGTCATTTAACATCTAAGCGTAGTTTATCAGAAAAAGAAGGCATACAAGAAAACAGAGGCACTAAAATAATACATTACACTTTTCAGTTCTAAAAGGTGGGGGGCGTACAACCATTAATAACGCATAAAGACAATTTATCATTGGTGGAATTTTTTCTGCCCTCTAAATGTTTTGCAGGTTACAATTATTGAAATAGTTGTATTACTCTAAGTAGAAGAAAGATTATGTACAGGAGTAGTACATAAAAGTACTATTACAAAAACTTACGTGAACCATTATACTAATACTTTTCTGCACTTTTCTATAATAATAATATATAGATCTGGCTTGTAAATACAACAAAATGAACTAAAAGTTAAAATATACGCGCTCTAAGTAACAAAATGGTTAAATAATGCAATTTCGTTTAATTAATTTAATGTTGGACGTTGACCAAAGAGAAGGGATAGATTATTAGGCCACGTTTTGGTCTTAAAAAATTATCATTAGAGGGAAGTGTGTGAAATAAGAACAGAAGAGGGAGGCTTAGGATGGAATATGTTAAGTAGATTAAGGAGTATGTTGGATGTGGTAGCTATGCGAAAATGAAAAGCTTGCGCAAGATAGGTTAGCATGAACGGTTGCATCAGACCAGTCTTAGGGCTGAATACCACAACAGCAATTTTTTGCAGTAAAATAGAGTGGACAAATAGTATAATCTCATTACAATATAATTAACATACTGCGATTTTATTTATGAAAGGAGTAAACTTTGATCACGGATATTGTTCCTTTTACAGGAAACTGACCTAAACGTTTTTACATAAAGCAGTACATAACTTCCAGAATATCATGAATTATAATACAGCATTTGAAAACGTTCCAACTTGAAATGCAGTACCATATTTACATTAACTTTCTTAATCTTAATTTAAAAAATACTTGAATGTAAATAAAATAAAATGAATTACATATTTTATTAGAAGATTGAAGGGGAATAAAATATTAAGAAATAAGAGTTATCCATAACCTATACAGAAGGCAGTCATCAGTAGTTAGAAATGAAGGCCGAGAAAAGAAAGCAGAAACCAAGAATGGAGTAAGACACTGCTGCAGTTTATCGCCCATGCTGTTTAACTTATATATATAGAATGGGCGATGAAGAAAGTTTAAAAGGAATATGAAAAATCAATCATACTGCAAGGGGAAGAAATAAAAACCCTACGCTTTGACGATGATATTGTAGTATTGGGGGAGTCCGAAGAAGCCTTGTGTGCAAAATGTACAAAATGAGGATTAGTAAAGGAAAAACCAAGGTGATGGAATATGGTATGGGAAACAATGGAATGACAAATGGTGTTAGATTGGGAAAGGGGAATTTTTAAGGAAGTTAAGGAATTGTGCAACGTGGGCAGTATAATAATTGACACAAAGAGTAGAATAAATAAAGCCTTTCGCCAAAAAGAGAAACTTACGGATAATATGTGTGAATATTAGGAAATCGTTGCTAAAAATGTTCGTATGGAGTTAAACGGGCGCGAAACGTGGACAGTAGAAGTTGTAAAAAGGAAATAACAGAAGCTTTTGAAACGTGATGCTGTAGATTTTACTGTTGGGAAATTTATCTAATGATAAGGAATGCTTTCCTGATACAAATTTATTAAAATCGTTGTTGGTTCAGGCTCGATTTCAGTGAAGCACTTCCAAATCGATTTTTCGTGGATGTTTCAGTTTTTTTGAGAGCGGAAAGAACTTCTTTGCACACACATGTACTGCCAAACAGCGATACCATTTGAAAATAGAATTTAAGCAATTTGGGACAACGTTTTGAGAAATCAGTTTCTAGGTATTGTAATCGCCTGTTACATATTTGGAAATATTTATTTATTTCTTTATTGATTCCCATATCCCTAATAATTGTTCTATGTTCCATTTACCTTCCAGTCAGTTTAAATAAATCACATTGTTAATAAAATCAAAATCTAATAATACGATATAATAATAATCACGAAATAAAATTATGGAATATTATTTTTAAATTATTTTAAAGCTATTGTCATATTAATACCATTTCTAAATAAACTAAAACAGACCACTAACGTCGTTATAAATAAGCATTTTAGCATTTTAAAGAGAATTCTTAATTACGTAAAAATTGAAACTTAAAACCCATATAACTTTTGAATAAAACATAATCTTTAAACACCTCAATTTAGATCACCATTCACGTTGTCTTTTGACATATTGAACTGTGTTTAACTTCACTGCATTACATTGCACTCAGATTTTTTTACAATATCCATTGTCAAAACAATGGGATGAGCAGGATGTAAACATTGTATATCATACGCAATTGTTGCGTAATATCATTAAGTACAGCTGTTTTCCACAGCGATGCCAAACTATCTCAAAGCTCGAAAATAATAATCTAAATCATAACAGAATTACACAATTAAAAACATTAATAAATTCAGGTATCATTTTTACAGACGACAGCCATCTACAATTTTGCACACGTATTTTCTACTATTCAAAATAAACACTTTTTCCTTACGCCATTATAGATCGTAGCAATGTAGCACTTTTGACAACATTTACCCCTTGATACTCTTACAGAGCTCATTAGAAAAACGAAATACGAGGACTTTGTTCGAGTGACTTGAGGTGAGCAGACGTACATCTTTGTGTTCCAGATTAAATTTGGACTTAAAAATATGAACGTCATAGTTAATCACGACTGGAATTTATGAGTGAATTCTTATAGTCAATCTCGCAGTTGTATTAGTGGTCAGCGCAAGTATGTTGAAACATCGACATTTTGTCCCGAATTCTTCTACATTACAAACGAGGCGACCCTTAATCTGCTTCTGGGTGTGTATCCATCCATTCCATGGACTGCGCACCGACAGATGATTTCTGCTTGCCGATACAGTGACGTCTAAAGGGCCATCCCATGGTTCGGACCTGGCCAGTGCATCTTCCGGGAAGTCGTGGTTAACATCGCGAGTATTCTTGACACTGCGGACCAGCCGCTGCCTTCTCGGCGACTTCATTAACACACATGCATAAACAAGATAAAGTCGTACCTATGTTATTGTTTCATTATTTAGACACTAGAATACTGTGAAATCAAATTGTAAATCGTTGCTCTAATTGAAGTAAATTCGATTGTAACACATACCTCAAATGGCAGAGAAAAAAAGCTCATGATAAAACAATATTTTATTTGTATGTGCGTGCCTATTTTAAGCGCGTTGATGAACAAGCTCTTATGTAATCATTCGGAGACCACAGTTAATGTAAATATAGTATCATTGTAAATACGTGTTTTAACAAAGTGGCAAAACGAAGGAGGATTTATGATATATTATTGATAACTTTTCTGTGGACTACAGTCAGATTAACGAACTTTTTATCTTACATGCAACAGATGAGAAAGCGGACCAGAGTGGAGACGCTATCGATCTATGTATTTAATCCTCTGAGAATTTGGTAAATTTGTTTAAATTAATGGACAAAGAAATTTTATTTATGTATTAGTCTTCATTTGGAATTTATTAATGGATTAATCGTTAGTAAATTGTATATTCATATACTTGTAATGTATGTGTTTGAATTACGCTTAGTAAATATTGTATAATTGATGATTATTGCCTTTTCTAAGATCGAATCTCCTTCTGTGGCTATATTCAACCGTATGAGCCTCGAAACCAGAAGTTCTCTACCGACTGAACGAACGGAAAACGTTACACTATATTCAAGAACGTTACACTGTTTAGTCTGGTAAAATGGGTCTGCCTGAAGATCACGAATTTACATTTTAAGGTAGCAGGACATATCTCTCATACCAATATACATAGGGTTGTTGAACAGTTCAAGTTTTAGTTTTAGGGAGTCCAATTCCCGGAATCTTTTCTGGAACTCGTTCATGATATCTATTATTATTTCATTAAACGTACTAAAATTTGTCACGTTTTTTAACTACTGACAAGATGGAAAGTGTTCCTTCAGTGTAATTTTCATTACGTCAAGTATTTTTCTGAAGCCCTCAATATGTCCATATAGCTAGGAAATATTTTGTTTTCTTCATTGTAGTTTCAGGTTTCAAGTATTTAGATATTAAATCTGTCTGAAAAGCAAAATTATTTAAAAACAGGTTTAATACTATTTTCTTGATACTCACGCCCAATTTTTTTATTTCTGAGAAAGGAAAGGATTTCTTGCTCGACCAAATCGTTGTTGAAGGCATTTTCCAACACTTAGCCAGGGCATTCGACTGTAAAATGATATGTCAGCATTCTCAGCTTACAAATTGTCCAGGAATGAATTGAATGCTCTGTATTTACAGCCTTTACTGCACCCATTCCCCCTTATTAAGTTAACAATATTTACAACAGATTTCATTCTCTCGCTCAATCTTATAATTTTTCCACATGAAGCCTCCTGGTGGAATAAACAAAAATTTCATGCCTTTCTCTTTACTCAGTACTACAAACTAAGTTTTGTGGCCAACCTTTGCTTTTGGTACATCAGTTACAATGCCAGAGCACTTCACAAAACGTCCATATTTAGGAACGACATAATCCAGTGCGTTGAATAAATCAGTCACTTTTTTTCTGTTTTTTAATGATTTTAATTCAAATAGTTCTCATGCATTTGAAATTCTTTGTTTATTTTCTGACAATGATAAGGAGCTAGCTGATGTCAGCTATATCTGTGCTTTCATCTAGATCTAGAGAGTAAAATTCACATTTTTTCCAAAATGCCCTTGAGAGAACCTGAATTTCACATCCCATATCATCAATTTTTCAACTTACAGTCTGATGAGACAAGAAAACTGCTTCAATTTTTTTTTCGTCTTATTATCTCCAAATTAAGATGTCATTTTCACAGAATATCTCTTAAGATAGTGACAGATTTTGAGGAGGATACGGAGAAAAATGGTGAGCCGCTGGCGAGAGAACAGATAATTATGAGCCGCCAAAATTGAGAACCACTGTTGGGGAGCTGGAGTTTTTGAAACCTCTGCAGACGTATATTTTGGTATGAGGTTTTGGTCCTAAGCGTCATTAATGCAGCCAGATCATCGAACGAGAATCCACTTAGGCGGCGCCTCCAAAACAGACCGAAACAAACCAGAGAAAAGGTCACCGAACAATGCACCCTAACTTTGAATTTATAGACTTCACATTTCCAGACCTATTTTCCATAAATTTCATTGCTTTCTTTTAGTTTCATCTCACAGGTAACCCTGATGTGTCTCAATATAAATTTATTATTGCTACCATATTCCCTTTGTATATCATTTAAGTCAATTAGTTTGTTTAAATTTTATTGTTATTAAATTCAGAATTATAAATTAAATCCTTTCTTTTATCTTTCGAACCCTTAATAAATTTATTCCTTTATGTCATAAATTGTAACCCAACTGTGGAACTCGATATTAATTATCAATAATAATAAATAACCCCCCCCCCCACACACACACACACATTCTGTTATCTTTACACGGTTATAGTGTTGTAATGGTGGATGTGGCAATAACAATATGATTTCGTCACTAGATGAATATTTCCCATATTGGAGACACTCAGTACAAGTAAACATCAAGCACCAAAGAGGCGAGACATCCAACTACCGAACATGCCAGAATCACAGTTTGGCGACTTAAATATCTGATACCTCAGTCCAGTTATTTGACCCCGGGAAGTTTGAAAGGCGCGTCCCTTTCCAGAAATTAAAGAGATAAACCGCGGGCCAAGCTGAATTTTGATTGGAATCTGAGGGTCAGGTGATACGCCATGCATCGGGCAGTCGGAAATGAACATTTGAAGGAAGAAAAGTCTGGAGGGTGCGTGATGGTTGATTCACGGCAGTTGTAGAATATAAGTTGGTCAGTCTGGAATGGAACTTGGAAGTAGTAAGGTGTAGATGAAATTAGAGAGTTTGGATTTTGGTTATGAACATTAGAATAGGAAGAAGTAGCTTGAGAGTGAGATAAGTTTGTTTGCTATCCTATCTGAAGGCAAACTGAAGAGAAGACAGACGGCAGCGAGCAGAGGGTGTCCCGTCTACGTAATCCATGAACCAGAATTCGTGGAAGGAATACCAGACAGCGAGGGCAGAAATCGTCACTGGAAGGAGCCGCCTGACAAACGCGGAAGAACTACGCAATCAGCCTGAATTACTCAAAGGAGGAGATAGCACCCGTTTCACAAAGGAAAACAGGTGCATTTCTGTGTCACTGCCTGAAATGTGTCGTGACTGTCGTTCTGCTGCAATAATCCCCCACAAAATGACTCTTATGAGATTTATTACAAGTTGAGCTAGTCTTTGTACAATATTAAATTGGACCCCACGTTATGTAATTATTATTTTTTGTTTTCTGTTAATAAATTTAATTTTTTTTATTTAATCTAACCAAATAATTTGTTTAAGATTTAAATTAAAATCCCAATTTTCCTAGTTAATTATAGTGTAAATTTACGTTATACTACTTCGAAACACCTTACACTTTGGGAACAGACAACAAATTGTAATTTTCCATTATGTTCAACAAAATAGCAACTTTCCTTTCACTTTGACTATAGTTGTCGTTCTCATCTTCAACACGCGGTTTCTTAACATCCGCCATTTTGGGTACCACACTCGCAACAACAATGACGACAATCTCTCGTCGTACTGTATTTCACGAAGAACCTCTCTCGTCAAAAAAAAAACACCCACTTCGGTCAAAGAAACCGACACCTTCCAGAAAATACCCCGTAGCACACAAACGACCAGCAACCTATGTGCAGTCAATGACTGGCGATCACCCTTCGCTTCTCGCACTTCAATATGGCCGTTACTTAAAAATTTAAAACAATATGAAGGGGAAAATATTTTTTCAAAACGTTAATTTCAATATTTTTCTAGTAAGAAGAGTAAGGGCAAAAAACTCCACACTATTTTTATGAAAACAAGAAATAGTAAAATTGATACCGGCTAAAAGTTATAACTAACCATTTAAAAACAAATAGTCCCTATTCTCTTGCGATCAATAATAATCATTTAGACGTTCATGTCAAAAGATAATTACTATACGAACAGAGCTCAGTTTTATCGCTACACGTAACCAGATAATATTATATAATTTTATAGCAAAGCTAAATTAAATTTACTTCTTAACATTGATGGTATTTGAGGATAAATAAAATATAAAGATATTTTAATCAAATTTGTCTATTTGACTAAAACTGTATATTTAAAAAAATACTAGTTAACGATATAACTTAGAATCCGTGGACTGTTAACTGAAAACATTACATTTAAATAGGCTTCCTGGCAGAATAAAAGGGTGAATTGCGAGTTGGAAAGAGCTGAATGCTAAACTGTTTTTAGAACGGCCGTGAAAGCACTGCAAACTGGGCAATTACCGCAGTCATTCGAAACTTGGTCAGAAGCACGCGGTCTTATTTTGACTGAGGCTTTGAGTGCTCTGTACAACATAGAGGCTTAGCGAAGACCGTATATCCAATTTCACTTTTGAACCGTTGAGTTCAATGCGACAGAACGGGCGATAGAGTTGAAAGAGCTGCCGCCCAATAAATAAGCCCGACTCACTAGCTGCATCCAAGTTATTTGAGAGGAAGGATATTTGGTTTAAATGAACATTTCAGCCGTTGTTTGGAATGATTATAGCTTGCAATTTAAGTGTATAATGAGACGCACGTAACAAAGAAGAGAGCGAAAACACTGAAACAGGAATAAAGCGGTAGAATAAAATAGAAAAACAGATGAGATGCATGCCTACTTCTGTTTTATTACTATTTCAATATTAAGGGACACGGGACTGAAATTTCGGCCAAAAATCTTTAAAATATCGATTTAATATTTTTTTTATATTAATATGCCTATAAATTCAGTAAACTGAAAAAAGTATCTGCCAAAAAAACAAGGAGGTGTAATATATGCTGTAGGAAAATTTTAATTCATATGTTTTATTCTAAATCAATAAATTAATTCTTCTTTTTTCAGAAAAATATGATTTTTACAGATTTATGATTTCTGGTACCAAAATACCTTATACGCGTCACAAATATTAAGATGTTCTCTTCATTCTTTTTGTGCATATTTTACATGCTAATACCTTTAAATAAAAGTATTATTTTTCTAATTGTACAAGTATTTTGAGTGAAAATAATTCAAAATGCTAAAAAGCGCCAATTTTTAGATAGCCGTATGAAGCTCTTAGAAAAAAAATTATTTACTCCCCACAATTAAAATAAAGTTCAAAAATAATACTGAAAATTGATCAAAATGGTCACACGTACATATTAATGTAAGAAAAGCTAAAATATACTCAAGTAACGCAAGGATCATTTTGACAGCTGCCAAATTTTGAAAATCATTTTCAAAATATCTCAACAAGAAAAACGTTTACAGAAACAAAATTTTGTATTTGTTACACATGTGTGTTTTTATCACACAGTTAAAATTTCAGCTCAGTAGCAATTCATTTACTGGAATTTCAAATTTCAGTCGCCGTGTCCCTTAAATAAATGCTATATTAAGTTACGCATGGCTGCAACTTGTTAAAATTTTAAATATTTAACGTATACTTTATTTTACCAATTTATTACGTTTTCATTATAATCTGCATTGAACGTTTTTGACCATGTGGAAATTACATGCCGTAATCAAACTTTAAAAAAAATTATTTATTGAAATAGCTACCAGAATAACAGGTTCTATAAGCTATTTTTGATATCTTGGAAGTCTCCTGATGGTGTCCTCTCCAGTGATCAGTCTACTGTTTTCCCAACTTTGAGGTCAATTGGCCAGCATCGTTTTAATCTTCTGTGGTTTCTAAAATTTGTTATGTAATTTGAGAAATTTTTGTCACGTATTTCTTTTAGTTTTATTATACGTTTATTACTTAATCGATTATAATTGACTTTACCTGATGGTATATGACTTCTTCGCCAAGATTTTTAATTTCAAGTGGCACATTACATTTCTTTTTGAGACTTGATTAGGTGTAGCTTGTTTGGTACCTTCCTTCATTGCTGTCATTAACGTAGTGATTGTCTCTTCTAGTTCAATCGGAGGCAATTATTCCGTATTTAATAAGGCTATTTAATATATACATAAATATCTCAACTCTGCCAACAGACTGGAAAACGGGAATAATTGTACCTGTATTTAAATCTGGAAATAAAACGGACATACGAAATTATAGACCTATTAGTCTAACCTCAGTAGTATGTAAAATCATGGAGCACTTAATAACTACGTACATTCGGGATGCACTTGAATCTAAAGGGTGGTTCTTTGAAAACCAACATGGATTTCGATCGGTTTTTTCATGTGAAAGTCAGATAATCAATTTGTTTCAAGAACTAGCAGACGAAGTCGATCGGGGTGGTAGAATAGACGCCATTGTTACTGATTTTGCAAAGGCTTTCGATGTAGCTCCTCACGACATCTTGATCCAGAAGTTAGATGGGACAGATATTGACAAAAGAGTAGTTCTCTGGGTGCAAGAATTCTTAAAAAATATGCTACAAAAAGTCAAAGTTGGGAAGGGAACTTCAGAACTCGGATCTGTAACATCGGGAGTCCCCCAGGGATCAGTTATTTCCCCATTATTGTTTCTCATATTTATTAATGATTTGCCTAATAATATAAATTCTAAGGTCCGACTTTTTGCAGATGACTGTGTAATTTACAGGGGAAAAAATGGGGAACAAGACTCCGCTGCTCTCCAAGCTGACTTAGATACTAAGCGAAATAAAATCAAAATCAACAATAGTAAAAGTAAGGCGATTAGTTTTACTAAAATGCGCGTTCAATATGCCTTGATGTATAAAATAGATGGGGAAACAGTGATCGAGGAGACAAACTGTAAATACCTCTGCATTTATTTTAACAGTAAGTTTGGGGCAGGTAAACTATGCTACAAGAAAGCGTGGAACACCTTGCACTTTGTCACGAGAACACTCAACAAGGGGAATGCGAAATCTAAAGAGATGGCATATTTGTCATTAGTACGCCCACTTATGGAATATGGTGCAGCATGCAGGGATCCGTACAGGATAAGTCAAATAGAATCCTTAGAACCTGGGCATGGGAACGAAAAGGTAAAGCGACTAGGGTGGGATATGCTACAGACAAGAAGAGAAACAGCTAGGCTACACATTTTCTACAGAGCCTTTGCAGGTCAAAAATCTTGGCAGGGAATCCGAGATAGAATGAAAGAATCGACTCGGAACGGGAGAGGAGGAGTGATCACCTGTTTAAATTACCAGCAAGGAACCAAAAAACAGACGTTGGAAAATACTCATTCCTAAATAGGACAATTAATGACTGGAACAATCTGCCTGCATGAGTGTTTGGGGAACTTTCTCTAACAGAAAAAAAAATTCGACTTAATCTAAGTTTAGTGTAGTGTAGTGCAGGGTAGTGAAGTGATCAGTGCTGCAAAATCTCTAAAAATATACTACAATGAAATATATTTCCTGTTTTTTGTTTCTTTTTTTCAGGCAAAAACAATATTATTCTTTTTAAAAAATTTATTTCTAATAATATGATTCCACACTTATTTATTTATATTGAATATAATTATACATTGAACTATAGGTTAAATATGGTCCTTACGACCAGATTATTAATTATTGTTTAAGTTCTATGTGTCTGCCACCGGACATTGCCCATTTGTAGATTTATTAAATACAATAAATATTTGATTTTAAATTAATTTTAGGTATCATCATGCTTCGGTATATATCCCAGTCTGTTGTGCATTATTTTGTACACATTTTACATTTAAAACAGTTTAATTAATGCTAGTTATAATTGGTATGTGGTCGGAAGATGTCATAATTTGGTTCAACTCGTGCGTAAGAATTTGAAATATCGGTAATCAAACATAATACAATAGTTTGTTTGTTTTAAAAAGAATCCGAATTTTTTTCTTTACGAAACAAAGATACATGATTGTGCAACAGTCAGTAATTACTTTTTTCTAACACTCTAAAAAACATTTTTTAGTCCCATATTTTTCGTGTTATGAAATATTTTGTTTCGTTCAAGAATATTCTGGGGGATAAATAGCCAGCAGGTATATGTAATTTTATATTAGTTATAGGTAGGTGTACTGCGTTGCTCGAGTGTTCCTTCATATTAGACCTGAAAATTATTTATTTCGACAATAATCTCTTCGTTAACTGGTAATGTAATTATACCGTTTGGGGGTTTAGCTTTACGTTAACCGATATATTGGTTGACGGTGCCTTAACGATCTAAATATTTTTCTCAGAGTATTCAATAACCCGAAGAAACTCTAAAACCTGATACTGTAGAATAATTAAAAATATAAATTAATTAATTTTAAATTAACTCGGTACTCTAGAGGGACTCCAAAATACTCCTGGTACGTTAAAAAATAAAAAAGAACCCCATTTTCCTCTTAAATTTCGTATATAAGGTGTATTTTCCTTCAAGCATATGACAGAAATATTTTAAATCTTTAACGTTTATACATTAGAACAGGGGTGCTCAAACTTGAACTGTAAGTATAACTGCAAGTATATGTGATGCAGGATTGTCGTCTAGGTAGGAAGGATATATAATGGAGCAGATATAAGTATATTATATATAGGGACGTTACAGAATTTCATGGCCATGAATTCACGTAGAATTAGTAAGAACGACAGAAATTAGTTTTACGCAACATATATATTTTTAGTGGAGATAGGCTCTAACTAAAAAGTAAATTACAAAACCCTTACTTATTCAAAATTGCGAGTTTATTGGTTCTTACAAAACAAACGAGCTCCAGTTTCTAAACTTAACTAAAGCATGACTTTGGATGTTGAAGCGTGGCACTGCATGTCTTCAGCATACTTTTCATAAGATGGAGCGTAATTACCGAGTGAAAATTGCAAGCATGAAGTCATATGCTCGTCAGTTAGTCGATTGCGATATTTAGACTTAATTATCTTCATTTCAGAAAATGAAGACTCGCACAGGTAAGTTGACCCAAACATTGCCGTCAATTGAAGGGCGATTCGGTTATTTATCTTAAGATAGTAAAAACCAGAATTTTGTATCAGATGCTGTGGCTTTAAGATATCTGATATAATCTGCACGTCCTCATTTTCAACAGAAGATGAGTTCACGTTGACCTGACTTGCTATTTCAATAACACATTTTTCAATGTTTTACACGAAAAAGGATAACTCACAAAAGATGCGATACTTGCCAATTAACTGAAATCATAAAAACGTCTTTCGAATGTACCCAAAATATTTAATAATTTTCCCTCATAAACATCAAAATCTAAAAGACGGAAAATGCTTCAGATCCTTTCTTTTCAGTTGATCTATCATATGTTGCAATTTACTTTTAAATGGGTTTATTGCGCTAATCATATCAATAATGGATATTTCTTTACCTTGAAACTCCAAGTTAATTATGTTTAAATGCATTGTGATGTCTGCCAAAAATGCTAAATCAGTCAGCAATTTTCCGTTTTTTAGAATGTGATTGTCATCACCTCTTTGGTCCAGAAAAGCTATTATTTCGGGTAATATTTCTTGAAACCTGTTTCCTCAATCGTGTTCTGTGGAAACTGAGGAGCGCTCTGAGTCGTGAACTCGGCTTTTATTCCTGTTTTTCTTCTGCGCTGAAGATGATAATAGTTTTTACTGCTCTAGACATCAGAGTATTTCTTCCTTTTCAGGCATCGGAAAACCCGTTCAACAATTACACTTTAATAGTCACTTACGGGTTACGCGTTTTCCGGCGCAGTCTTTGAGAGCCTTTAAATTTATGTTTATTGTTATATCCATTAGTCTTCGTTGAAGAAATAAGACACATCATATATTACATCAGGTAGCAAATAATTATAAGAACAAAATTAAATAACATGTAATTAACTACAAAAAGGTTTAAATATGTAATTAGAGTAATTAAGATATAGTATACAATAACGGTTAGCGTGACACTCACACACAAAGACAAGCATGAACAATTGAATTTTCACTTCTTGGAGCTTGACGACGACGAATCTGACCATCAGTAGTAGTTCCAGGCAATACATGAAACAAATAAACAAAACAGCAGAAAAAATTAACAGAAAGTTTTAAAATAGGTAAAAATTTACGACCCTTTTCAGACTATTATTTTATTTAAAACAATTTCCAAAGAGGAAAAAACACAATGTTTCGGTACCTTCTTCAGGCTGTTAACCTGTGGAGAAAACGTCAATAAACTACGTGTTACCAAAAAACTCCAAACAAATTACATATTTGTATTACTAATAAATATCTAAACAAATGAGAACACTCACCTAATAATCAATACATAAATTGTCACAATTTAAATATCCCAATATTTATGCACATAACCATAATTTTGTACAAATTTTTTGCAAAACGTCTATACGACAAATTAACAGTGGCTCAGCTGTGGCGAAACTGAGCGGCAAGGATCAGCCACAGAGGTACTGAGCAATCCCTACAATGATTTACAATCTGTCCCAGCTGTGACCTTGGAGAGTAATTCGAAAACACGAATCGGGAGGATCGGTGAATATTTTAAGCAACTTTAGATGGAAAGAAATTTGATACCTAATACCTAAACGATATAAAAAAGGTTATTAAAATAATTAGTTCAATAATAAGACAGGAAAGACACCAAGGCTAAATATACTAAATATTACTAAACTATTAATATAGTAACTTAAGTAAATAACGTATTATAAATATTACTGAATTTAATTATGTCATCTGCGATTTAATGGTGTTCTTATTTGTTTAAATATATAGCATTTCTGATAGATTGCGCTTGTTCAAATTTGGTTCTATGTCTAAAATTTTAACAACATTCCAATTGAAATCATGATTCTGCTCAAGTCTATGTGATGTGATCACATTATGGTTACTGGTTTTATTATTATTTATGTGTTCTTTTAGTCTAGTTCCCAAAGCCCGTTTAGTCTGTTCTATGTAACATTTTTTGCAATTTTGTTCGGAACAGTTAATTTGGTAAATAACATTTTTTTGTTTTGCTTTATCAATTTTATCCTTCCCTTTTTTGGTAATGCCCCTAAGATTATTATTAATTTTGAAGCCGAAATTCTTTATCATTCTTTATAATTTTTCACTTACGTAACCATAATATGGCAGCACAATGTGCATGCCCTTGCTCTCTTGGTTATTTGGGATGTCATTGACGCTATTGTTCCGATGTCTGTATTTTAATTCTGATAATCTTTTAGATATATACTTGTTAATAAACTGTGGAGGATAGGCATGATTAATTTTTAAAGTTATGAGATAGGTAATTTTACAAAGAAACACTTTCGACACTTTTACACGAACATTAATTTCAACTTTTAGCGGAACTTTCAAAAACTCCTGTACGGAGTAAAATGCGCTATTTAATAAAACATTTTTCCATTGATTCACGAAACTTTGGTAGTTATTATTGTTCTGAACCTCTGGAGCAGGCTATTACATAAAATTACCCCAGAATTGGGACCACATTTCTGGAAAAAGAGCAAGGCGATGCTTGCCCGACCTCAGAGCTGAGCGATTTCTAGTGGCGTATTCATTAAATTCGCAATTCATACGAAACAAATTTGTTACTCTGTTCAAACTTTAATATTTCATGAATGTATTCTCTAGGTAAAGTAATTATTTGCAAACTTCAAAAGAAAAGCTTGCAAATCGACCTAGAATTCGTACGAGAAAGTATTCTAATAGCACTTTTTGCAGCTTAAATATTTCATTGCTCCTGGAGCAGTTTCCCCAATTAGAGATGCCATTGGTCATAACTGATTGAAAATACACCAAGTACACTATTTCACGTATTTTTTGTCAACGTGTTGAATTAATGTTCTTAGGGAATAACAAGCCGAACTTAGTTTCCCAGCCAGCAGATCTATATGGTAACTCGACTTTAATTTATCTTCAATCCGAAGACGCAGAAAGTGCGCAATAGGTGAAAATTTGTTTATGGATCTGCTACTAGTATCAGCACGAAACTCAACTAACTTAATTTTATATATATTTAGGAATTGTTAACCTTGAACCAGAATGCTGTCCACTTTCTTAGCAAGATTATCTAAATTTTCATATGTTATAACTGTTATATTTTGTGTCATCCAGGCAGAGAATCTATTTTAGAATATTTACGTATCCCAGATCATTTATGTATAGAATAAAAAGCAAAGGTCCAAGAATTGATCCATGAGAAACTCCGCATGTTATAAACTGCCAATTGGATAAACGACGTTGGTCAACTGTAGTTTCGACTACTACCAGTTGCTTTCAGTTTGTAAGATACGGCCTTAGTAGAAGTACTCATTTCACCGTATGTCACAGTATTCCAACCTTGTTCCTCCGTGTCGAAAACCTTGGACAGATCAGGATATACCTTCAGTCCTTCATCTAATAAATTCTGGATATTTTGAATAAAGTCGAACATTGCGCTGTTCGTGAATTTCCCTTTAAGGAAACCGTGCTGTGATTATGTTACAAGATTATATTTATCGTAGAATTATAGTAATTTGATACGTATTAATTTTTCAAATATTTTATAAAAATAGGAAGGAGCGAAATGGATCTATAATTTCGTATTACTGATGGCCGTCGGCTCTTAAACGATTTTCAGAGCACCGGGAAATCTTAGAGTGGCAAGACATTTATTCAATATAATTTCAAGTGGAAAAGCGATAGAAGAAGCACATTCTTTTATCATTTTACTTGTTATATCATATGTCTACTTCTGCGGAACACTTCAAATTTATTATTACGGTAATTATTTCAGCTATATTTATTGATTAGATAAATATAGTATTCCTAATTTTCGGAGCGGAATTTTGCAACGGACCGTAGAAATCGTCATCTTTGCACACAGGATTATCTTTTACCATACAGTTAGCAACATATACAAAATACGAATTGAATTTGCAAGCCGTGTATCTACCAGGAAAAGACCTGGCCTTGGGCTTCACCAAATTATTATCCTTCTCCTAATATTTAGTTATTGGACGTCTAACGGTACCATATTCATCGCTACCGCATGGTACAGTTGTCCATATGTTATAGACAAATCACGTATGTGCGTAGTTGATTGGGCTGTTTCGCCCGAGAACCAAATTCCGTTATATTATTGTTCTTACCTTTCTCTGAGCCCTTCCGTAAATTTTCTGTCGACTGTAAAATATATGGACTCAGATAGTTTATTTCACAATTGCCTCTATTTTCCCATCACTTTCACCGCCCGATCTACTAGTCAATTTTGTATTTTATTCTTGCCCATTAAAATGCGGCAATTGAGTACATTATATATTTAGCAGACAGCAGTTTCTTTATTGTTAATTAATTTTTAATTCACGACGCAACACCACACGCTCAGTCACTAAAAGACGAAACCGTGCTGAGCACCCATTTTCCGTTTTATTCACACTACAGTTGAAATGTTCTCCTAGTCTTATTACGTACTATGCTACACTATATTGCTGTTAATGCAGTGTAACTAATTATAATATATAAACTTGAAAGTAATTTATCTGTGTTTTTATATGAAAAATGAAAACTATGGTCTGTTAATTAATGACTCATTTTTCTTTTTAACACCTTTACGAAACCATTTTTTCTGTCTAACCATACAGATATTTATCGTGTTTTCTGTTGCAGTAATTCATATCAATTTCATACACATTATTAATTAGCCATACATAATTACAAATTAAATACTAGATGTCACATTTCATTATGTTTATTATATCCTCACACGAGCGTCAATAATCGTGCAGAACGCAGCAAATAATAATGGGCAATAGATGTCATTAACTGAAGTGTCGAATTGCCTCAATTTAAAAGAAAAGTAAAGAAAATTTGGGATCTTCTAAAGTGGAAAGCGGACGCTGAGACAAGCTGTTTCAACGGGACATTAATTGTTTGAGTTTGTGACGTTCTAATGATCCTTATCGAGCTCAAGAGGCGTTGGAAAATACTTATTTTTAGTTCTTTTGCTGTGTTACCGCTATCTACACACTTGTAGAGCCGATATTTATTCAATTAACACGAGTGACTTGCACGAAACTTAATAATGGAGGGAGAATGCAAGAATTGTAATTTTAATTGTACCTGACAGCCAGAACGTTTAACATGAAATTAAATGTTTAAGCGTTTCAGGAAATTGTAAGTAACGTTTAACCATTATTCATTAGGTTAATAATCTCTTGATGCATTCTGAATTCTATCAAAACGTGCTCGATTCCTCTTCTTGATTTAATTTTCGTATTAAAAAAGATATAAATTTCAATACGACTTAACCAAACTAAAATTAATATCAATCATAAAGCAAGGTAGGCTTAGCTCAACTTACTTGGAACCACTGCTAAGTTCGCCGAGCTACAATTTATCTAACTTAATGCTTAAAATTTTTCCAAGCTGTAGTGCATTATAAGGATTATCCGTTTAAATATTAATTAAGTCAGACCTGCAATCAATTTAAATTGCCCTCTACATTCAACCCTGAATATTAGTCTATGAAAGAATTCTATTTTATACACAACGTAAACCTTGGACTCTTACATGATTTATTTCCATATTACCTGACACTCTGCCTTCTTTCTCCATCCCCTCACTTCATATCCCCTCTACTGAACAAGCCACCTCATTTTCGGCCGCCGTTTACGCCGACTTACTAATGGTTTATGTAGCGTCAGCGTCTTACAGGGATTCTGATCATTTATTCTAAAGAGATGCCCTAGCCATTGCAGACTTTCAAGTTAAATTACTTTCACTAACTCAGATTCTCCAAATAGATTGTACAGCTCATGATTATACTTTATTCTCCAAACCTTGTTTTTACCATGTAATAATAATTACTTTATTGTTGATAATTTTGTCTATATAAAAAACATGATTCCACTATTAAACAAATAATTTATTATCACACTTTTAAAAGGAAACAAAATAAACATATTCGTTTTTTCGCACGAACAGTCTCACAGGGGACCTGGGCCTTGTAGCAGAGGCTCAATCAGACTATGAATTTCGATAGAAGAAAATCTTTCATTGTTAGGAAGATTATTGTCTACCGCTGATGAGATAGGAGAGTCGCTGTCCGGGTTCCGTCGTGGAATCTGCTTCTTCCGATTCTCGTTGTTGAGTAGATTCTATTTTAAATTATATTTTTGCCTATTTAGTAAATTTAGGATTGTGAAGCTCGCGGACGTCCACTCCGGTCTCCATTCCACTTCTCAACTGCGCCGTCCAAAAAAAGAAACATTCGGCCCCCTCTTGACCTGGAGGAAAATAGATTTCTCTTTCTGACCAGCCTTAAAAGCATGCGCTACAACCTTTTGGTCCAAAAATCCTTCTCAGAATTCTCCTTTCAAAGATTTGTAACTGTTGTTCGTTTTGTTTCGCTCCCATGAGTCAGTACTGGTCTTATTAGAGTTTTATGTAGAAGATATTTTGTCTGTCCAATCCCATTAGAACATTCGGCCAGCAGTCTCCTAAAAGTGTGGAAGTCGCGGCCGTACAGCAAACTCGTCTCCCGTCATCCGAAAAGGTGTGAGAATAGTACCCAATATCTCAAACTACCTCTTGCAGGTTTTCTAGGGTTTTCCCTGCATGACTTGCATGGTAATCTCCTGGTAGTATCCTTAAACTATTTCCGAGTGAACGAAGTCATCCCTTGGCTACCTTGCTCTACCTTTCACATCCCCCTTTTAAGTACATTTCTATGCTATTAATGGAGTGTTGCTGTTTCACGATCACCCTCATGTAGCCTGTTATCCCCCTCCCCCAAAAAATAATAATACCGAAAACAGCAAAGTGATTTCTGTGGGAATATTCTCTCTCAAAAAAAACTTACCTTTGGGCATACCTCGTCTTCTGTCTGGTTGTTTCAAGGCTGTCACATGCCCAGACACCTTCAGCTATTTTAGGAAGTATATGTTACTAGGGTCGAAGAACTTAGGCCTGGGGAAGAGTTGACCGCTGATCTCGTAGGATCAGTCGGCCAACTGCCTTCTAAAACTTAAGGAGACACGGAGAAGGGAATACTGCGACCCCACAGAAAACTTACCCCCCGTCATTCGGAAGGGTGTGAGAATAGTATCCAAAAGCCCGAACTACATGTTGCAGGTTTTATAGGGTTTTTCCTGCATCTCTTTAAGTAAAACAACGGGTAGAATCCTTAAACTATAGCCCAGGGGCCCTATTTAACCCTTAGCTACCTTCCCTATCTTCAATATCCCCCCTTTTAAATTACTTTCCTATGCTATTAAAAGGTAAGGGGAGTTGCTTGTTTCAGGATCACCCCCATGCTCTCATGTACCATGTTTCCTCCACCCCCCCAAAAAAAACCTTTAACCATCTGCCTTCTTCTTTCTACTTGATTCTCCATGAAGGGCTCTTGGTTATTCCTAATCCTATTTATAGACTGTTTAGCTTTGAATCTAGCCATTCGCTCATTAGCCATGCGTCATGCTCTTAGTACCGAATCCACCATTTAAAATTTTTATAATCTATTGAATTAATACTTTTTGGTTTAGTGGAAGTGAACGGTTAATATTTATTTCGATGGATCGAAACATACATTAGGTAGTAGCCATGCGTCTTCTTCAATATGATACGGTTATAGAAGTTTTATGTAACATAACCTTCACCCATCTAAAACAAAATAATAAGTATTAAGTATGCATGTTATTATAATTTATGGAAATCTATAACTCACCATATGTAAGAGAAGTGGGGAAAATCGGGCCGGAAGGGATAACAGGGTAGAACGGGATACCCTTTTTTTACTAAATAGTGCTGGAGGTTAGTGAATATGGGTGGAACATTCTAATTGGTCAAGGAAGAAGTCCTGGTAGACGACTTGACCAAGTTTTCACTCCATCTTGTGAATGAACTGTTGTTTTTGCGTCTTACATCTGTGACTTTATAATTATTGCCACATTTTGACAAAAGGTAATTCACAAAACTCCTCACTTTTAACTCTTTAATGGTATATATTCAAAAACTAGATGTCTTAAGCTGCATATAAGTTAAATTCGTTGTTTTAAGTTGTATTAATACTATATTATGTAAAGAATAGAATAAACTAATGCTTTCAACTTTTATGTAACCATTTTTCTTTTTCCATAATTTTACAATGTCAAACAATTCGTACCCCGTTCCGCCCCGACTTCCCCTTTTAAGTAACTACTTTGGAGTACTTCAATCACCTTAAACTAAATTATTAATAATATAACGTAAATGTTATTATGGAAACTGGTTTGAAGTGTACTCTCTGCAACGTGGTTTCTTTGACGAAACTTTCATCACATCAGACAAAATATCCCAAGTTTTTTTAATAAAGGGGTTATTTGTAAGTTCATATATGATTCAATGAAATATTGTTACTCGTAAATGTTAATTCAAAAGATGGGTTGAGTGCGCTTCGTAGTTTTAGCCCTATGAATAAAATTCCAAAGTTTTCAAAAATGAATTACAGCTGTAATACAATTGTTGTAACTTACCTGAGTGGCGTTTTTTATAAATTTTGTTGTGTGTGTGTGTATTTTGTGAAGTTTTCAATTGCGAAGTCTGGAAATATTTTAAGTGATACTTTCAAACAGTTTATAACATTACACATAGTTTATATTTTCAATAAAGAGTTTTAGTGGCAAGCAAATATTATTGTAACAGACTTTTAGCGCATTAGACAAATTTTCCATGTTTTTTTAAAACAAAATATTGTGGTTAGAGTTTGTTTTATTAAATACGTAAATTTATATGCTGGTAATAATTCATTGAATGGGGTTGAATGCGTTTCATTTAAACGACATGCAACAATGATTCATGGAGCGATTGTGGGGAAGTGAGTAGTGACGTCACAGTGGCTAAATTTATTAGCATACATCTTCAAATTTACTTGTAGGAGCTTAAAAATGATTTTCTCTTGAGTATTAGAATTATTATTGATATCTAGATATAGCAAAAAAAATCCATTTAGGTTTGAATGCGAGACGAACTCACCTAGTCATAAATTTCAATGGATTATGTGTGCCTTAATAACATTAGGAATTCAATTGAAAGGGACAGGTAGTCGTAAAAACGTATTTGTTGAAAAACAGACGCGCTCTGTTACGGTAAAATAGAAATCAATTAGTGTCGAAATAATACTGTATTTTAATTATACAAATAAGTGCCTGGACAACGCCGGACACCAGATCTATATATAACTCTGAGAACAACGTATTAATCACGTTTCATTATTTATTAAAAAATTACAAAATTTTATCCATGTCTAAAAGAACACGATTCCCAGTACATCATTTATACCCATAACATTAACTCGAGCGATTATGGGCCCATTTTCGAAGTTAAGTTTAAATTGAAAATTCTTCCAAATAGATGCACATAGAAATGTATTTTATATATTTGTCTTTTGAAAACTTTTTAAGTGAGGAAAGTTCCAACTCCACTTTGCTTCTTGTCGAACAACATTCTCTCGAATCATTGAACTAAGCAAACACTGTGCTTCTGCTAAAAGTTCTTGCAAAGTCAAACAAGTTAAGAGAAGCCGCACAGAACCACTAAGTACAAGCAAACAGAGTGCAGTGCGAGGTAATTGGCTGCAGGCAGATTGTCGCTGCTAATGGAGACGAGAACAAAGGCTGCGCGTAACGCCTGCTACGCTTACTTACATATGCAATGCTCTTTGTTCAGTGACACACGCTCCTCAACCATGAAAAAAGGGCCAATTAAGAATTTAAAAACTATGAAAAACGAATTTATAGTTCTTTAATTAGCATAAGTCAAATCTAAACATGCTGAAGAGAGGAAGCATCAAAAGACAAAACCTGGAAAAAAACTACGAGAAACATTAACAACTCTTACAACAACTAACCTCGGCTCATTTTTAACAGTGAGTTCATACAGTGTTGATATCGAAGATAACACATTAATATTGGATAAGTTCCTATTCTCTAATAACTTATTATTTCCATTTTACTAACCTACATTTTTGGATTAAAAATTGATATCTTTATATGCATTTCATTTACGACTTCTTCTGGATGACATTTTCTTCAATAAAATTTATGGAACCCAATATAAACTTATATCGTGTAACGTTCTTAATACAGGGGTAGAAGAAAATTATATTTACTTTAATACATTAAGCAATAAATTAAATTAACAAGTATGTTTAAATTTTTATATTATATTTAACAGTAACAATTTTATGCCTTATCTTCCTACACTGTCTAAATCTAGATACTACATACACTAAATTTACACTTTATAAAATAAAGCAAATTGATTCCTTATCTTTAGGGGATGGTGGGCACAAGTACCTGGTGATTAATGACAACTTGGTTGCTAGCGGTGACCGCCGTGGCATTTATGGGCGACGCCCAGGAACCTTTTTTAAGTCATTTGATGCGGTGTTGGCTTCTGTAAAACTGAAGACCGGCGGTGCCCTTTGATTCCTGCAGTTCACGGATCGTCATTTAAGTCTCGACTACGATCACCACTTATTAATTCTTTTCCACCAGTTACATTCTGAAGTTCCATTAACAACTCACTTTGACGCTCTTTTTCACACCACCTCGAAACCTCGGACTCCCCTCTAGATCCGAATTACCTTTGACTTTATTGTATTTATTATTACTACAGGTGGGCATTTGCCCGGTGGCACTATTGATAAAGTTAGAGTACAAAATTGATAAATTAAAAGAACAATTATAAATTACATAAAAAAATTAAAAATACAATTTATAAAATAATTCACATCCCTTTTTTACAAAATAAGTTCCTGACTTTTCAGTGTTTCTAACTTCATTTGAAAACATTTTTATTTAATAGATATTCATCCATTCACTTCCCGAAGTTTCTAACACGGGGTTCATTTGTCTTTCTTCAAACTCGTGAAACCTCATGCACCAGGTTATTGAACTTTTCCTGTTGGAGTGTTCAGACGTTTCAAAATGTTCAGATTGAAGATTATGCCCCTGAAGGATTTATAACCCTCAACTGACCAGTGGTGACTTCCAATTCCCTACACAGACGACCGCTTAAGTGCTAAATTTGTTCTGCTCTTGGCGACTACCGTACATTGATCCCAAGGGTTCCGTAGCTCAAAAATTAGGTGTCAAAAAATTTTATTCAATATAAATTAAGTAAACCTCCCTGTTAATTTATTACCATCACGGAGTTATTCTCAGTTTGCCTAAATAACGCTTATTCCAATAAAATTTAATATGTAAGAAAAAATTAATGGTCTCACCATGGGCTCCATAAATGCTACATTACAGGGAAGAGGAAATTAGTCGGGCTGCTAAAACTTAACCCATATTATAGTTCTAACTATAACTATTGTTTCGATTTTCCGTTTTTGTAGGTGGTGAGTTGGCACGCACATCTGTTTCCGTCAGATACTTTTTTACAACCCATGGTGTTTTATTTATCCTAGCATTAACCTGTGACTTCTTTGTTCCTCGCCGACAATTTTCCGTCCATGGATAACGACAAATAATACCCGCAGCCATTAATTAAGAATTTTGCCCCCTTAAACTCGGCGAACTCTCACAAAAACATGCTAACCTAAAAGTGTGACTATTTTCTGACGCTGGAGTTAAATTAATAACTACCTTCCCGGTTTCACTATTTACGTCTTCCAAAATCTTATTTCTGTTTTAAATATCCCCCTACATCCACATTTACTTCATCAGGTTTTATCTCGTCATTACTTAAATTTCCCATGCCACATCCCTCGTCACTACTTCCATCCTGTTATTGACTTCCCCCAAGTTCCCCAATTCTTTCCTTGATACTT
The DNA here is from genome assembly GCA_034510155.1 of Eucriotettix oculatus. NCBI lineage: Eukaryota > Metazoa > Arthropoda > Insecta > Orthoptera > Tetrigidae > Eucriotettix > Eucriotettix oculatus. Next base: position 255,949,434 of record CM067376.1, read on the forward strand.
CGCTTTCCACTGCTTTCTCACCACGATCCCTCCTATAAGCTAATAACTCTTCGTAACTCTCCGAAAGATACGCTCCAATTTTTTGTCCACAAACTAAGCTAGAACCTTTTGCCGATTCCATTTTCTTCTCGCTTCTTAACAACACGTATCGAAACGGAAATACTATCAAAAATTGGCGTGTGTTGCTCATATGACTACATATATCTCCGGAAAACAAAATGTATCGAAAGAACACAAATTGAACGGAACACATCAAAAATAACAATTTATAATTAAATTAGCTAGTAATAGACAAAAAAAGAAACAAATTAAATGGAACAAATGTTATACTATGCTACTTAAAATGAAATTGTTACATATGCTACGCAATGCTACAATTCGTCAACCCAAATTTGGGATGCTAATTTTCATAAAAGTAACCGGGGGAATAATTTTAATTTAATTAGGACCAATTTTTTATGTTCAGATTAAAACAAATTTATATAAATATATATTTGGGGTCCATTAATATGCAATAGCAAACTCAGGTTTAAGTAAACAAGGCTCAATCTATTTAAAAGTCTATTTATGTGAAGAGTGTTGTAAAGCAGTAAAGTTGTAAAATTTCGATTATTTGACATTGACACATCTGATTTACATGTTAGTGTTTCCTTCGTCGGCACTGATTGTGGACTAGTGGAGACTAGTCTGGACTAGTCGAGCTTTCTTCCCAATCTCTGAGAACTACGTGGACGGGATTCCACCTGCTGCTGCTTAGAGTTCGCCTCAGTATAGGAACATTTTTCTTTCGTCCCTTCCTTCCATTACGCCAGCAAGATTAATCACTGCCTTCTCTCTGTTACAACGGCCAGACTCAGTTACCGGGTCTCATGGTCAAATTCTCACATTATCTGCTCAAAGACTCGACGCAGACCCTATCTCATATCCTCTGATTGCCTCCTTCTTTAAAATGCTACTTCAGACTGATTAATTTCTCTCTCTTACATTCTCTCAACCTTCATACTTCAAAATTCCATTCCCAACTGACCATTTCTCCCTCTCGTCTTGTCTCAGACCAACTATCCACACACCCCAACATGAAGGTGGATGCTACACCTCATCACTTCTTACTCCAATCATATTTACAGCTTGGTCCGCACCGGTCAACATATTTCGTGGAGGGAGAAATGACCTTCGTAATTCCCGTAATGTCCTGGGCAGATGACGTAGGATTTCACACGCTTAGGTCGCTCATTCCACCTAGTCGGCGTCTGACTTGCATGTTATTGCCGTCTGATTAGCGCCAATAGGGAATTTATAAACCAGAGTGTAAACTGAGAATCTCCACTGATTGAGTAAAATAAAAAACTGGCACATTAATCCATTACATAGGATTTTTGTATCAAGTTAGTCCCATGTTAAATGCGTCTTTTGTTCCACTGCCGTCGGGAGGGCAAGGAAAAATGTTTGATCTGAGGTAAGATTTGAGACTAGCTGCCTTAGTGCGAAATCTGCAGCTACATACATTATTTCTCCCCGTCAATGGAAAAATGTAGACAAATTGTGTTATTCGCGGGGATTGGGGACATGTTTCCTCGTAAATCACAAACTATTATTGGTGATCGAGATGGGAGTGGTGATGGCAAATGGGGGGAGGGGGGCAGGCGGCCAAGTTAACCAACAGTAAGAGGTCAACCATCCAATATGTCTAATTATCGCACGTTGACGTGGTAATTTAGAGGTTTTGAAATGATTTTTCTTTACATATTTTATAGGATTTTAAATTTAACGGTTCTGTTTGTTTTTGTATAATTTTAATATATGATTTTTGTTGTAATTTTCCAAACCTCAACGGTTAACTTGAGTCAGTCCATGCGGCTAGCAGGAGGAAGTTTAATGTGTAAATATTATGCAGTGTTTTCTTGTATTTCTTTATCATATTTAATATATTCGTAAACAGAATTGTCGTAAATATATTTTAGGCAATATTCTATTAATCAAAATGAATCATACAAAATATTTTCATTAAGTTGACTCCTACCCTAAGTGGTGAATAGATGTAAAGGTACCAAAATAAACTAATTGCAAAAATAAAACGTTTATTTCCTCCACAACTCCAGCAAATCCTCCAAGACTAACTTCAAAATTATTATAACTCATACATTATTCGTGAAATTCTAAAAATAACCAGAAAATCCAATAATAAATTGGAGTGGACTTATTTTGGTCGTTTAATTACATTTTGGTGTAAGAAAATAACAAATTAATAATTATTACTACATATTGTAATTGGACTCATTATTAGTGCCCTGAGCTGCAATGTTGATTACTCGACCAATGTTATTCAATACAATTTCTCATTAACTGTATGGTACGAATGATGTATGTCTGTTCGGTATATCTAAATATAAAATTATTACTCAGATTTTATGTATTAATGACAGCGATTTATTCATTGAAATTGGCCTATGACTGTACTTCATCGGCGTGAGTCTGAAGAAGATGAAAGTGGTGGCACATCTTTTAATTTTAAAGTCTTTTCATACTAAAATAAATAAAGCAATAGGATTGGAAATTGTAATTTTAAATTTAATTTAACTTTATAATGTATAAACGCCTACTACAACAAATCTTCCAAGTCTACCGTAAAAATAATTATCGCTCATACATTATCCATAAAGTTTTAAATGAAGCCAGAAATTCATTTGGCGTGCTGTTCCCCACAATATATCATTCTTCCGCTCCAAAATTATTGCACAAATTCCTCTGTACTTCTAGTATTAAAAATATTTCCGTAATCATCTCCGCAAGAACAAAACTTGCACCAGAAAATCAGACAAATCTGATGGCTATTCATTTCTCTGCGATTGTGGGAACTCTAAAGTGGATGAGACACAAATTATTCATCCACATAAAATAACAACAGTATCACGTAAAATTAGGCTGAGCATATAATTTCTGTCACCGGTTTTCCCTTAGTAAATTTTCCACATTCTGCACTGAAGGAAACTTTTTATAAGAAATCTTCCAGCGCCATTTCCCAACGTAGCCTTAATCTTCCAGATTTTTGGACTTATATATGTATTCTCATTCTATACTTCCCTTTAAATCAGCTAATCTAACAAAATGCGAAACATCATTCAAATCTCTAATTCGTTCTTGTTAAAGAGTTAAAGTCCCGGACCACACAGCCCCATTTCTACTTTCTCCTCCCTTTCCCGAAACGACCTTAAGTCAGTTTAGAAGACCTTGATGGCCATCCGTTTGGTACAGAATGAAATTTTCAAATTTGACTAGTTTGTGGATAGTTGTGTTTTAATTATATATTATTAACTGTGAGGGTAATAACGATGTGCTGTGCAAAGGGTAGTAAAATTTATATCATTAATATTTATAGAAGGGAAAACTGTAACGTATAAACTTAAGTTTGATTAATAAAACATTTAACCGAAACAAATATTTGGGTTAACATATGCCAGCTTTAGACGGGACCATGAAAACTGTAAAATAGGGAATCAATTGGTAAAATACCGATATATGTGGAAGCTGTGTCGCGGAAAGCTGATGGAATGCCTGTGGAACTAATATTTGTGAGACCCGTACTTTAGAATGGACACGTGGTTGCCGTACTGTAACTTTCAGATAATTCTGGACGACACGTGGCAAAGTGTGTCTGCTTCTGTATTCAAGTTAAAAGTAATTGAGTCTTGAAGTAGGCACGCCAGATTGACAGGTGTGTATCGACGACAGGTCAGTTGTTTCGAGACTGACAAGATCTTTAGGCCCATCGTCGAATATTCTGGAAGTTAAATAACTGATCAAGAAGATGACTTATAATTCGCCATCATGATTAACGAATCATGGGAATTCAGGTGATCATTGATCCAATGACTTCTACATGCAGATTATATACAAAAATGATATACATATATTCATCATTTATGTTACGGATTGCAATGCTTTTTTTATGAGGCAACAAAGCGGGTACTGAAAGCTCTTGTTGCCATTATTTTTCCTTAAAGGCGAACGGAGTATTTTCTGTAAGAAACGTCGATTTTTATTCTTAAACAATGGATAAACGAACTGTAACGATAAAACACATCTACTCCGAATTTGGCGGTACGGAATCCAATGCAAGCTACGTGAGGATTACAGACAAGGATAATAAAAGTCAGACAAAACGGCGCTATTGGGGGTTTACCCAATTCCCGTGAGAATTTACGACAGCGGATGATAAGGAGGTTGGTATCTTTCCCCAAATTCGTCGATGAGCGAGTCAAATGGCTCGTCCCAGAGAGGAGAAACGGATTTCGAGACACAGATGAAGGAGATGAGGAGTGGGACATTAAGGAAGTGGAGGTGTTTATCCTTTGAACATTAAGGAGATGATGGTTTGTTTATTAAGGACGTGGAGGTTATGATCGAAGGTTAAGATTTGATAGTTTGATAGGATTGGAAATTGTCCTGACCACGGACAATAACAACGGCAGTAAGGCGTGAACCAGACCAGAGCAACCAGGAAGCGGCAGCTGGATAGGTCCAAGCAAGCTGAGACAACACGGTAAATAGCTCTGTTTGTAATCTTTTGCCGACTTCCTGGTACTGCCCGTTCCGAGTATGATTAGTGTTAAGTTTTCTGCTTTATTGGAAGAGCCACTTAAAACGACAATTTGTATAGAGCTCTTGGATTAGTTTTAGAGGTTTAATTCGTATATTTTGTAAATATATATATATATTTACAAAAATTATATATATATATATATAGTGCTTATCATACAAAACGTTGCCAGCTTGTAACTTTAAAGGGAGCAATTTTAATATATCTGTAAAGCTGTTAAATGTAGAAAAAGGGGAGTTTCATACTTACAATAATATTTCACTATGAAATAATAAAATCCCCCCCTATTCAATTCAGAACACAAAACTCTTCGCGTTTCTGAAGGATCGTGAGATACAGTAACACACGCTGCTAGATGTTATAGGCCTTTATTCAACAAGAAGTTCTTTACTGTAACCGCCCTTTCCATATTTGGAAAGGTTTCTATATACCTTTTCCGTATTTCCTAACAATGTTTGTATTTGTCCTTTACCATATCAGTCAGTTTAACTAAACCAAATTGTTAAACAAGAACTTAATAGTATTTTAATAATACTGTATAATAATAATTTCGAAATTAGTTTAAAGTTATCGTCATACTAATATCAGATTTAAATAAAAAAATAGACCATAAACATCATTATAAATAAACATGTAAACATTTTAAAGATAAATTTTAATTATTACGTCTAAATTGAAACTTAAAACTCGTATAATTTTCGAATAAAATATAATCTTTAAATTTGGTTTACACCTTAATTTAGGTCACAATTCACGTTTTCCTTTGACATCTCTCACAGTTTCTAACCCCACCGCATTACTTTGTAGTCAGGTTTTTTACCTTACCCATTGTCGGAACAATAGGACGAGAAATTGTTGCCTGATATCTACCCGCACAGATGGTGTCAACAGTGATGCCGGACCATCTAAAAGTTCGGAAATTATAATCTAAATTTTAACATAAAAACACAATTAAAAAACGTAAATAATTTCAGATATAACTTAAACAGACGACAACTATATACAACTTTCCATACTCGTTTTATACTTTTCAAAATGAGCATTTCTTCCTTACACCAGTATAGATCGCAGCACTGTTGTACGTTTGATAATATTCATCCCTTCCCTTGATACACACGTGGAGAGCTCATTACACAAACAAACTTCGTTCCTGCTACTGGATGTGAACGGACGTATATGTTTTGTGTTCCGGATTGAAATATTACCACAAGTTGGGACTTAGAAAAATTCACGACAAGCGGTAATCTGATAAAAGTTATCAGGTAGAGATGGGTCGCTCCGGAGTGAGTCGTTCAAAAGGAACGACTCGCCCCGAGGAGCGCTGAGCGCTCACTCCCGACTAGGGAGTGAATGGCTCTTTTGAAACGCTCTCCCTCAAAGGAGCCCGGAACAGGTAGAGAACGCCTCTTTCCAACGCTCCGCTCTGAACGCCACCCCGTTTCAACCCCATCGGGAGTAAACAACCCTCACCGCTCCGCTCCCCACACTTTTAGGAGCGAGACCTTGTTGCTCTGTGACTCGCTCTTTTGTGAGGGAAGGAGCTGCCCTGCGCTCTCTCAGTGTGTCAGACGGATGTGTCATATACATCAATATAAATCATTAACTTTAAACAATTACAACAAAGTTACACAAGTATATATTGAATCTGACAAAAAAAAGCATGCTTAAACTGAAGTAAACATACATGAAAAAATACATTGAATCCTTACTCCAACCAGTCCATGTTTCAGTCTAAGGAAATGATACGTCCTGGCTAATGTTTTCAACAGTTATTTAGAAATGTCTATTTACATATGCACAAAAATAAATAACTATTCACTCATATTTGAGTTTAGAAACAAAATTTGCGACACACACTTGCCTGTCAGTCGGCTTCTTTTGTCAGTAATTATCTGGTCTGCCTCAAAAAAAATCCTATCACATGGCGTTGAAGTTGCTACAACGCACAACCGCTTCTTCACCAGTTTACTTAAGCGGGGGTAAACGAGTGTTTTATTCAACCACCATAAAAGTGGATTTTCGTGTCTCGGCAACAAAGGCTCCTGCAGTTATTTCTCAACCTCAGTAATGGCAGCAGAACGGTCAATTTTGTACAACTATTCATTTAAACTTCATTTATTGTTATTCTTGGGTAAATTATCTGTACTTCAAGATCGTGATACTTGTATTCATGTTTTAATTATAGTAAACATTGTATAATTGATAACTTCTTTATACCTTATATTTCCTCTCCGGACATCAAAACTTCTTTGCAATATTCACTCTCAGAACTCCGAAACCGGAAGTATTTTAACAAAATTGAGCTAAGCCACGATTACAGTACAATGGCGAATACATTTGTGGAATATTCCAGAAAAAGAACATTAGAAACTATCTGTAAACAAAGTAAATTATGTAAACACACAAAAAAATAGCTGCGTTGAGTGGGACTCAAACCTGAGTGCACATTTCTACAGTCCAGTTCTCAAGCTCTGAGCTATGGCTGCAGATTGTGAAATTTGGCAATATGCATAGACTGTTATCAATTCTCATATCCAAGATGAAGTTTCAGGAATAGAGTTTGTTTAAATTAAGTCCTTGCCCCGTGCCAATGATAGTGGGCTCACATTTCCTCTAACCACTACAAATATGATTAATTTATGTTTAACTGCAGAAATAAATAAGATAGAGAGAAATGGACACACTTCTATAAAGAAATGACTAGAGAAGCTGGCGAAAAAGTAGGAAGAACAGCTCAATCCAATAGGATAGCATGGATAACACAAGAAATTATAAAAATAATTTATGAAATGTGCACATATATAATTCAAGAGATGAAAATGGTAAAGAGAAGTGCAGACGCCTGAAAAATAAGATAGATTTGAAGTTCAAAGCAGCCACAGAGGTTTAGCTCCAAGACAAAAGCAATGCGCTTGAAGATTTCATGATGAAAGATGAAAATAGAGGCAGCTTACACGAAAATCAAAGAAACATTCGGAGGGAGGAAAAATACTAGCAAAAGCATCAGAAGAGCGGATGGGAAGCTAATTCTGGATAAAGACGAAAAGAGAAAAATGAAAGGAATATCTAGAAGAGCTGTATCACGGTGGAAATCTAGATGTCAGTAATAGAAGAATGTGGATAATAAAGAGTTTTTTAAAGTCGGAGTTTGATAGGGCACTGGTAAGCGCCAGGAATTAATATTCAAGCAGAGTTGGTAAGATCATCGAGAAAGGAAGTAATATCATAGAATATCAGGATAGTTTGCGAAATCTTAGAATCAGGAAAAATACCAGAAGATTTTAGGAACATCATAGTTATACCGAAGAGGGCTGAGGCTGATAGATGCGAACAGAACAGGACAATTAGTTCGAATCTCATGGGAGTAAAATATTAACTAAAAGAGTATATAGCAGGATGGAACGTCAAATAGAATGCGAATTAGGAGAATATCAGTTTGGTTTTTAGAAAGAATGGTGGAACAGGAGAAGCAATATTGACTCTGCGTCTAATTTTGGAAGAAAGGATCATAAAACACAGGCCTACGTTCATGGCATTTGTAGATATATAAAATGCGTTTGGTAATGCTATTTGTAGCAAACTCTTAAGTATTTTAAAGATGACAGGACTTAAATGTTGAGAATGAAGCGTATGCCAAAACCCATACAGATGCTGACTAGCAGTAATTAGAAATGAGGGGTAAGAAAAGAAAGCAGAAAAGGAGTGATACAATGCAGTCTGTCGCCCATGCTTTTTAACATGGGATAAGAAAGTTAAAAATGAATATGGAAAGGGAATCCTCCTGCAAGGAGAAGAAAAATAAACCCTAAGGATTGCTAATAATATTGTGCTATTAGGGGAGTCAGAAGAAGATTTGAAGGCTATAATAAATGTCATGAACATGTTCCTGGAGGAAGAGTACAACATAAAAATGAATAGAGGAAAAACCAAGGTGATGGAGTGTATAATGGAAATAGTGGAATATCAAAGAGTGTTAGAAAGGAAAGGGTTATTCTTAAGAAAGTTAAGGATTTTTGCTACATGAGAAGCATAATAACTAGGGATGGTAGAAGTATAGGAGACATAATGGGCCCACAGTCTCCAGCTTCGTCGGTCATTTCCTTTGTCGTATAGATGCATGCAATCCTTCATATAATCCTCCATCATGCGCATGAGGTATGTAGGTAGCCAAACTCGGTTCGAGAGCGCGCTAAGCACTGATATATATCTCATCGAATTGGAAGTGTTATTTTACGTCCAGTAGTACGAGAAGCGCAATCGGACGGATGTCATTATTTCCCCTTTTCGTCGTCACCTCTTGTTCAATTGTTGCTTCCACCGCGTGTATAGTCAAGTGCCCTTTCCTAAAGTTGTGTTGTCTGTCTGAGAGTCCTCTGGTGCCGTCAATAGCCGCGTGCATTATAGATTAACATGCAAAGCGGTTGTACGTTGACTGTGCATTTACTGCTTATTTTCTCTTTCTAATGAACACAAGGCGGGCGGTTTTCCATCGCGGGCTGAGTAATCCGGCTATTAGGCAGTCACTGTACATTCTCAGAAGAAGTTGAGGATACGTCTTAACTACCGTCTTCAGTTCCTCTGCTGTAATGTTGTCTGGTCCTAGCGCCTGCCCGTTTTTCATTAAGTGGATCTGTCTTCTCCTGTTCCTCTGTGTTAAAGGAAGGTATATTAATCTGCGGTACTTCTACGAATTCTTCTCTCTCTTATCGACGACTTCATCCGTCGCATGCTCGTCCATGTTCGCGTTTATCAGGCAGCCTAGCTTCTTCATTACAATTTTTTATCTGTGTCTCCAGGGACCCGCGTCTACATCTTTATGTTTCTCCAATTTCGGTTCTTGCTATCTTTGATTGTTTTTTGAAGCTCCTTCCTCGCTGCTTGATGTTTGACAGGAAGCGTGTAAGCCTTCGCTCTGCCGCTTGATTTGAGCTCTCCAAGCCGCAAACATATCCCCCTGAAATCAGCTATTTCTTTATTCCATTAGAAGAATGTCCTCCGGTTATTGTGCGGTCCTTTTTCTAAGCGTTGCCGTGTCGTATGCCTGCTGTATGAGCTACATGACGCAGTCGACTCACATTTACGGAAGTTATTAGGTGAGTGGACGTTGGCATCTATCGTTTGCCGCAGGTTCTCTCATCTTCATTGTCTCAATAAATATGTTTGTGTCGACATATGCGATGTTACATCTTTCAGTCAGCAACGCGTTAGATCCCGTCCTTCGTCTTGCGTTGTTTACTCTAAAGGAGGTTGTATTGATGGTCTTAACCGTTGTAGTCTTCTAAAAACCTCCAGTACTGTATCCTTATTGCGAGTCCCTCGGAGGGGAAAGACACGTTGGGAATTGTCTCCACACGCCCTGCTTGTCGGAAAGTCGACGTGTTAGCTACTTATAAGCGAGAGATCCGTCCTCGCCGCCATTTATAATATACACTGTCCTCATGCCCTATTCGATGAAGTCAAAGTCAACTAGAAAGCCACCTTCCATTCCCCGCAGTGTGTCTTCGAGTTTCTCTAACTTCCGTTGGAGATCTGCCTTTCTCCACCACTTTTCCTGGTTGTTACCTAGAAATGACGTATTGCTTATACTGATCAATACAGGCAAGAAGTTCCAGTTCCTTTGGCAGTTTAAAAAAATGTATGTGTGTTTCTTTAATCAGAGACTCGTCGTTATTCATCGTCATAATCACAGAGTTCGTCCATATCACTGTCTGATTCTAAACCGTTCAGCTGAATTACTACGATGCCGCTTGCAGGAAAATCTTGACTGAGGTGGTCTTTTTCCCAGTAATATTGTTCAATTTTTTAAATATGGTTGATACAGTTTTTACACAAATTTCTCTACCTTCCACAAGCCGCGATGGTTCCCAAACGCGTTTTAGTCGATACTTCAGTTTTCATAAGTTCAGAAATATTTGAGATGATGTTGTTTTATTGATAATTTGCAAAGTTGGCTACTTATAATGGATGTTATTCAGTAGCATTTTGTTTCATTTGTAGTGTATCCAACTATATTTCAGCGTAACATTGTTATAAGACAGGTGTTTTAAGTAGACTTCTTTTAAATAAAAGATTTTGTTTGGGATGGTGTCAACAGATATTGGGGTGAACTTTAATGGCATCTCAGAAGATGCTTCTACAATGCTATACCAAGGTCACATGCACAAAGTAGTTACTGGGAAAATTACAAGAGAATGAAAAGTAACGTAATGCTTTGCCGGCCTCCATCAGCATTTTCTCAAGATATATACTGGTTTAGTAGTCTAATTTTAGAATAATGTTGTACCTAATGGGAACCAATTTTAAAAACTGGCAGAAATATAACCTCTGATAATTGATGTAGTACCCTGAGCGTTAACAACAAAAGAAAAAATATATGAGAGAAATAGACGGCGATTACAGATTTATTTTATTTCGGTTTCACAGAACAAGGAACTTTGTGTCATGTTCCAAAAAAAAGTTTAAATTGTCGTGCAGTTGACCACTTGTCACAAATCAACTTCCTCTGTTTCTGGCTGGAATAATTTGAAGAATAATAATACATTTTGAAAATAACGGAGAATAGTCTAACGGATGATAGATTATTTAACTCCCCAAACACAGATGATTTGCACACACAGTCTTTTCAAATAACTTTCTGAATTCTCTTGAAAAAAAATATAATCCGACAAGACAAGTGGACTACGAAGATGCAACAAGAAGTGAATTAACAAGAAGTAAACGAAAAATGTAAACAATATGAAATTCAATATACGTAGAAACGTGTAATAATTTCTTTTCTTTTTCGTACAAATTCAAAAATAATCTTTCAAAAATACTTTGACTAGGTCTTTAAAAAAGTTGATAATGACAGATTAATTTACGTATTTCATTGAAATAAGTATTTACTTAATAAGTTTATGTATACGCGTTACGATATGAGGTGCGGGTGTTTTATCCACAGCAAAAAATAATTTTTCGGAGTCGAAGAAACACATTGCAAAAATAAAATTGAAAAAGCGGCTGAGAGCGGAGTGACTTTGACTACCGTCTGAACGGAATTGTATGACTCTATGCAAACCAGATGGGAGAGGGCGCATCTGCTGACTCATAGTATTCAGATAGTCAGGCAGTGAAGACCGCGTCCTTACTGCCTCGAAGACAGGATTAGTCAAGTTAAGTCGAGTTTTACTTAGTCACACTGCAGTTAGCAGGTAGATGCTCTTCCCAGCTGACTTCAAAAGTCTGTGATTAAGAGTCTGAGACTATCGTGTGAACGGGCCCTTAATTTCCAGCAGAACTGCTCCGGTCCTGGTCTGTCGGATTACTAAACTTCCACTACGTTTTTTTCTGGTCTTACCGTTGTGCGAATATTTTTGACAATCTCCGAAAACTTTTTTTACGACAGCGTCGTGACAAGCTTTCGGTTTTGTTAGTCATTTTCTTGTTCTTTGTTGAAGCGGCACTGTTTTCGCGGTCGTCCATCTTTATTTTCCTATCATTTTTGGCTAGTCCTTTTGGCTCCCTTTTTTTTGACTGGTCTATAGACTTCTCTATCTTTATATGCATTCTCCGGTTCAAGCGGAATAACCTTTGTGGAGACTTTCTGTTTCGATTGAAACAGAGGAGCTTTCCACAATATGGCTTCCCACAATATCCGGGTTTTCCTAATTATTTTTCAAGTGGTCCTTAAGCGGCAATCTTAAATTGCTATGTATTATAGAAATAAGTTTCTGCACCTTACAGAGTGCTGCTTTTAGGTTCGCCGCCTCCTTTTCATGATATTTTTATCCTTTCACGGTCTCCTGTTTCCGGGTCCTCCCGTGGGCTCGCAGGTAGGTTGCCTTTCTTATTGCGTGATCAAGTAGACCACGTGTCCCACGAGATGCTCTGAAGTCGTGTCTAGAGAGAAATTCACAACGAAACACGAAAATATTACTTACCTCGTGTCATCTGCATGAGACTCTTGTTCGCAGCGACGGTGCACGTCAATTTTACTTCGATACAGCTTTGTAACACCAGAGCACGCCCGTTTGCCACGACAACATGAACACAAGTACAATAGCCGGCCCCAATATAAAGTAATTATAAAACATAATTTCTTGTTCAGCAATTAAATTTTTTAAATTAAATATTGTAATTTCGTTATAGATCAAAATCTGTTGTCGACATTTATTAATTTTCCTATAATATTTTCAAAATTTATTTTTAAATTTTGCTGATTTAAAAGAAAGTTTGCAAATATAATTTTAATATTAACATAATTTTAATTTGATAAAAATTTAAAGCAAATAATTACAAGTAAAATCACTTCAATTATTTTCCGCCCGACGTCAAGTAAAATCATTTTCATTATTATCTTTTTCATTCCTGACATTACTATAGTACAACATAAACTTCTTTGAAGCGTCAATACAATGTGTACGTAAATTGTTTTTTTGTCGTGTCAGATAAATTTAAATATTTAGTAATTGCTCGTTTATATTGGCTCCGAAGCATGTGAAAGCGGGACCTGTTCAAAACTAACTGCAAGTTATAAGGTTTGCCCTGAAGTGATCATAAATATATGATACCGTAATTTTTTTACATTCAATAATTCAACTTCGTTTTTAGGGCAAAATAAAAATAACTATTTCCGCGCAAACGAAGTACCAGGAATAAGCAGTTATTAATAAAAAAATTCGTAACTATCAAGACTGGTCTGATGCAACCCTCGGTGCTAACCTAAACTGCGCAAACCTTTATTTTACACATAACTACCAAGTCCCATATCCTCCCTAATCTGCTAAGCGTATTCCATCCTCTGATTCCTCCTCTGTTCTTAACCCACCCACTTCCCTCCAATGCTAATTTTACAAAATCCTCCTGTCTCGGAACGTAGCCCATTAATCTATCCCTTCTCTTGGGCTATCCCTTCTCTTGTCGCTCATCCCCTATCTATCTATCCAGCCATCTGATTTTCAGCATTCTCCTGTAGCACCACATTTCAAAGTCATCTATTATTTGCATTCTCCACGTTTCGTACCAATATGACGCCACACTCCATACCAACATATTTAGCAATGATTTCCTAATGTTCACACTTATATTACCCGAAAAATTCCTCTTATTTACGAAAGCCTTCCCGGCTTAGAATCCTGGTATGGGCTTGGATGTTTGTGTCGTTATGGTCGCGAAGACCGGGATTAAGACTGTAGGAACATCGATACGCTGTCCACGTGTCACTCCAAAATCGGAATGTGTCATGCAAGATGAAAGTCGGCTCGGTAGGCCCAGGCCCTCAATAGGCTGTAGAGCCATGGAGGAAAAGGAAATAAAAAGAGTAGGATAGCACAGGCAAGGAAGGCTTTCGCAGAAAAGTAAATTTACTTACTAATATAAATATGAACTATGTCAAATAATTTATTAATCATCTTCAAAAAATGGATTGGCCTTCACAATAATGGATAATTTTTTAACTGTGATGAGTTATGAGAGGAATAACTGTCTTGTCCCATTTTTTGTACTGCGGCGCAGCATGCCATGTTTCAATTGCTTCACTTATGCGCACACACTAAGTGAACGAAACCTGATCAGTAAAAAACTGTAATAAACGAAGGGAAACAACAATGAAGAACGTAAATTGGAAACGATACACGTTCGTCTAATTAAAAACTGTGTGACTTCCAGCAATGGCGAAATGTTTACCTACAAAGAAACGTGAGCGTTTTCAGAACTTTATAGAGGTATTGGAGTGGAGAGAGGTCTGCCACCGCACTCTTTTCGCCTGCCTCTTCTACTCTATTCTATGTTATGTGGTGGCCTCGAAGTCTCCCAACGAAAACCGAACCAGACCAGTCCAATCAAATCGTGAATGACGCTGCACGTATTAGAACTCGCCGAGGGAAAGACGAAAGTAGTAGTCATCACAACGAAGAGAATCAACACACAAGTGAAAATAACGATTGGTGAGACAGCAAACGACACCGCGCTTCCATATCAAACACTTTGGAATAATCAATGATGATAAGACGTCCTATTGGCCACACATCGACTAAGCGACGGACTATGCGAAAATATGATGAAGAAAATGTACAGAAAGCGAATGGTAAGTTGTACAACGACGGGGAACCCAGACGATCACGTACGCTTATCAAGTCATGCCCACAACATAACAGTATTAAAATTGTCATTTCTAAAATTATTGTTAAATGCCAGACATGTTTAATCGAGTCTGGCCCCGTCATTAATAAGAGAATTCAGATTTATCAACAACCTTTTCAATAAGCCTGGTCTCAGACGGATGTAGAAGATTAGTTCAGTACTCGCCCAACAATACTGTAGGAGAAAGTATTGACGTAGGTACTCTAATGTAGGTGAATACACGCATCCGATACTCTGAATATGTCACCAGTTTATCTCGCGGCTTCACCCGAAGACGTCCGTCAAAGTCTCTAGAAATCAGCCTTCGTTACCAATACCACGAAACTGCGTTGTAAGATCATTTCAAATTGTTAATTTGCTGAACCAATACTAATGGGATCAATTTCTTCAATTGAACTCTCCAATCAATGTTCTATGGGGCCATTGCTGTTATATTTTAATACATCAGTCTTCAACAAAAATATCAAATACTGCCACTTATATTATTGCGGAAACAATTACAGATGCATTTTTTAATGGTTGGACTTCCAGATTTGACGCACGAGCTATCGTTACAACAAGGTTCACGATTTGAATCTCTTCTCTTCAAGTCGCTTCCGCAATTGGTTGGTAGCGTTAAAACAAGGACAACTGCATACCACCTTGAAGCAAATGGAATAATCGAACGATGGCATCGTTCTCTCAAGGCTTCATTAATGTGTCACAACGCTCGCAATTGGATGGACATTCTACCCTCAGTCTTACTTGGCCTGCGCACAGCTGTTGATCTGCAGACTTGCTTCACGGCAGCATGCTCAGATTGCCGGGTGAATTCTTCATGTCCAAAGATGTCTCCAGATCCGAAGAGTTCCTGGAGAAGTTTCGTGTGTTCATGCGACAAGTTTGTTCCAAACCCGCTGTAAATCACCGCAAAGATACTATCTTTGTACATAAGAATCTCTACCAGTCAGACTTCGTTTTCGTTCGAGTGGATCACTTACGCAAACCACTAGAACCACCTTACGAGGGTCATTTCCGTTATTCGACGCATTTCTGATTACAGTTGCATTGTCGTCGAAAACGGAAAGGAAACAAACATGAACATTTCTCGTCTTAAACCATCATTTCTAATTTCAGAAATTTCAAAAAATACTATATATTTTTTAACTTCAACACTGCAGTCGCTCTATCAGATAAATAAAAATTCCTACTTAAACGTATTACTCAACCCCACGTCTCGGAGCACCATCCATCCACCCGCTCGAACTCTGTCTAGACTCAGGACACCAAATCATCAACCTCTTCCCGTCCTTTCTACTATTTTAGTGATGTGGGTTACATAACTTGGCCGAATTTCTCACGAGATCGATCTATTTCGTGTTACTCCAAACGGCATTTGAACTACAGGGACTATAAGGCGTACACCGTTTTCTGTATTATTGACAAAAACTTTTCCCTTTCGCTGGATGAGAACCGGCCTTTCCATTTTACTCAATGATATCCATGCCTTAAATTATCAGTATCTAACAATTAAATTTATTTTTCTTTCAAACTTCCAAACACAGCATTGATGCATATTACAATATTAATGATTTATTATTGATTTATTAATTAATATATGTATACTTAAGTTATCATTTGGTTACGTTTTAATATTTTCTATAAAGACAAAATATCGTAATTGGACCGCCGTAGAATATTTTCTTCAAGGTTTTATTCATTTCAAAATTATGCTTTATAAGACAAGGCCAAATTTAACAGTTAGTAGCAATAAGGAATGTCTCAATATATCATTTTTATCATTAAACTAAAAATTTCTTTCGTATTATGCAGTGTAGATATATTTTGTACAAAACATTGTATTGATTTCAGTGCGTGACAATATCAGTTGGGATTTCAGTTTTTTAGCACTTGAACACAGTGAATTGTATATGGATTAGAACTTCTGATCCTCTTCACTGTGTTGTTAGTTTAGCAGATTAATGAAGTAATGCACAGTGTAGATTACAATTGTGTGCTTGAGAGAGAAGTATTGCGGATTATGTTGGCTTGTGGGCCATTGTGCAGGTTCTTCAGCGTCTCTGCTTGCCATCATTCATTTGTGACGCTTCTCAGTTAGTCTTCATCGAACATCCATGCCACTTATAGAAAAATAGATACTGTGTTTTTTTATACATCATTCACAAAATATTTTGCATAACTATATTATTGCATCTTATAAACATACTGCAAGGAGAAGAAATTAAAAATCTTACGCTTTGCCTACGATATTGTAGTATTAGTGGAGCCAGAAGAAAACTTAGAAACCATATTAAATGGCATGAACGTAGATCTGGAGAAAGAGTTCAATATGAGGATTAATAGAGGCAACCGAAGATAATGGAGTGTAGTATGGGAAAAAGTGGATAACAAAGGGTGTTAGATTGGGAAGGGATATTTTGACGGAAGTTAAGGAATTCTGCTACTTGGGAAGCGTAATAATTAGGGATGGTAGACGTATAGTAGACATAAAGAGTAGGATAGCACAGGCAAGGCAGGTTTTCGCGAAAAAGAGGAATTTACTTATGGGTTATTACGCTTACCAAATAGCAGAATTCCTTAACTTCCGTCAAAATATCCCTTCCTTTGTTATTCCACTTTTTCCAATACTACACTCCATTAACTTGGTTTTTCCCCTATTAGTCCTCATATTGAATTCTTTTTCCAGGACCCCGTTTATGGCATGTATTATGGTTTCCAAGTCTTCTGTCTTCCTTAATACTACATCATCATCGGGAAAGCGTAGGGGTTTTATTTCTTCCCCTTAACGTACTTAATTCTTCATCCGTAATATTTCTGTAACGTTTTTCAATGTTTTATTTCCAATTTAAAATTATTAAACGGAAATGGATCTTCATATTTTACTTTGTCTGACTTAAAATACTTCAAGATTGAAATAAACGACCTGCAGAAATTTCCCTGATAAACCATATAGAACTATATAAGAATACCAAGAACAATATTTCTATGCGATATAAAATAGAAAGATGTGCGTTTCTTGATTAATAACAGTATATTAGAATTATTAATTCAATTACCTTACTATACGTACTCGATCGATTAGGGAGAAAATTTCTGATTCATAAACTGAAATCTATATAAGGAACACAGATATACTGAAGAAGTTGAATTATCAGCGTGTAACAAAGGGGAATAAGTTGGAATACTCGTAATGGCGTTCCGTAATGGAAGCTATATTGTTGTAAATTGATTATCCCAAGGGAAATTGCGTCATGTAGCAGTATCATATTCCGGAAATTACGGTTAGCCAGCCTGAAAGCGGTAATTGGTCTGTGCAGAAACCTACACACCTGAGCCAGTAACGTATCAATTGACATGCTCATGGACCTTTGTCAATAACTGAAATAAGCAATAATATTAGATATATATTAGCTAACTGATACCAAACACGTAGGAAGTGGAGAGCAACAGAATAAAGAGTTGTTCATCGCATTAAAACGCACAGAAATTTAAGATTTTTGTTGTTTTTCCGAATGTAGCAGTTAGCAAATTTTCTGCGTGAAGGGAGATAACACCCCGGCCCTCTCGATTTCCCCTTATACTAACTCCTAAAAACCGTGGTTTACGAACGGCAAGTGAAAATCGTTGACAAGCTTACTGAAAGAATTTTCCAAGCGTTTTATGAGATAGGAGCTTCGCCAGGCAAGTTGTACAGAATAAAAGAAAGCATGATTCGCCGTTGCCACCTGTGCACAGAACAAGGTGGTCATAATTTCTAGCCTTTGCTCTAACATGTTATCAATTCACAGATCTGGTAATAAACGGTTGTTAAATTGAACTTTTGTTGATTTCAATAAAATCCTAATATTTTCTTATATTGACGAAGAGGGTCGATAAAATGAACAATCACAATCCTAGACGGGCGATTGCTTCAGCAAGCGATCGATTCCGCATTTGTGATGTCCGGAAAAAGGAAATGATGAGAACAGGTGAATAAGAAAGTCGGTAGCGTATAATCGCTGTCACCTTGTTGACAGACAAGGATTAGTGACTTGGTGGGTGTTTCGAAGAAATGCACAAAGTAAAGAAGACTAGTTAACACAATAGTTCAAAGAATAGACGCGAAAGAAAGACGAGCAATTAGGTAATTGCTAGAAGCACTTGAGGGAAGGTGTTAACGCCCGCAAAGGTTGCCCTGAACTAACTAGCTCAACTAGCGGATGGTGAAGGTGAAACAAAAGGGAACCATTCCCCCAACTTCACCTATGGAAGAGGCAGTCATTCAAAGAATCAAAGATAGTTGCCCTTCCACTTAACTGCGAAGCTTCTGCTGATCTCTCGGTTCTCACACTTGTAATAGATATTAAATACGAGTGTTGAAAGTATAAATAAAGTACATCTGTTTCCTAGCTTTTCTGGGGGGTGGCAGAGCGCATTCCTAGGAACAAAAGACTTACCCTTCCTTTTGTATGCGAGAGGAGCCCATTCAAAAAAGGGATCACCCGTAGAAAGTTGGGAAAGACCAGCTACTGGAAGTCGCCGTGAATAATTAGAAGAACTGCTGGAAAAAACTGAAACTCCGTGAAAAATTTGTAATGTCACGGAAAGATGCAGAACATGTGAAACATTTAGTCCCAGTAGTGAAATTTTTCCTATTGCCTGCAATTGTCCAACAGCAAGCCAATAGAAGCATTTGAGGAAAATATCTGATTGGTAGTTTAAGATCATGTACCTTCCGACCGATGTTACGAGGGAAGAGAATTTTTGAAGCAATACATAGAAATTGTTGGGAGACCGGAGAGAGATGATGTGGAGAGACGGAGTGAAGTTGCTGACAGATAGAGGAGGTTGAGCCCAGACGGTAAAGATCCTGTTGCAGACACCAGCCAACATCAGCCACGAAGCAGAGTGGGAGCAGATGTATTTTCAGACACGGGTATCGCAGTTTCTTTTTGATTTATGCCAGGCCTATTGCCATTAGGGAACCAAATACGCTTCGAAGTTCACCCCACTGAGAAACCCTGACTTAAAGTCGCATGCTAACTAATTGTTTATTTTATGACCTTATCTAAGAAACTTGTAAATATCTTTAATGCTCTTATTTAATGATTCTGTTATGATTAAACTCTGAATTTTAAATGTAAAGTTTTTTCTTTCATAAAAAATCCCCATCAGTAATATCATATTATATTATAAATTAATGAGTTAAATTTACCCCAACAAGTAATTAATCATTACACACTCTAGCTGGGAAAATTCTTGAGCAACCGAAGACGCTATCACAGCAAATCTAGACATATATATATATATATATATATATATATATATATGACAATTTGTTCTTAAACGTAATAAATTATGTGTACAACGGGTTACCTACCCTTACGTTTCCTCACGTCGTATCGAGATAGAGATTCGTTTCCGACCCTATTGTATACTGGTAAAAATTGTTTGCTTTGATTTGTATTTTCTCCCTTAAAGCGTTGTAACGTGAATTTATAAACACCCTGTTTATATGATTTCCGTGGTATACTTCTTGATTTATGTAGGTGTGTCGTTGAATCAAGTCGTTTCATGTAATTATATTACGGGGTGTTAATTCTTTGACTGCCTAATTTGAAAATAGGTGTGTTAACTCTTTGGCTGCCTAATTTGAAAATAGGGGTATTATTCTTTATATCTTCATTGTTATATGTTTTAGTGAAATTACAAAATGGGTAATGTTTCGATTACAAGAAATGCAAGGAAATGGAGTAATGAATACCTCTATTATGATTTATAAATGAAAAGATGTATGTTTAACAAATATTGGAGCAAATTAGGAAACGTCTGTCGTTTGAAGCAAACGACAAGTTAATTAATGCCGTGAAATTTATTATAAATAAAATTAATACAAAATCTCCTATTAGTATACAAATAACAGAAAATAACTCTAACATAGTTTTCTAACTTTAAGTTTACAATAAGTTGGCATATAACTTTGTTACTATTAAAATAATATAAATACGACGTTTTATGTCCCTTTTGAGATTTAATCATGCATAAGACAAACATAAAACTACATTAAATTAAGTAATTAATCTATTGTAATGATGTGTTTACAGCATGCCTGATGAAGTCTCAAAAGGGAAACGAAGCGACGTATTTATATTAATTAAATAGTAATAAAATTATATTCTGACTTAATGGCTATCAGTTTATATATTATAAAATAATAACTATTATTCTGAAAATTAAATTAGCAGAAGCCCACTTCTTGATTTTTTGAGAATACGTAGTACTTATACAACAAAACAAATTGCTTTATCGGCAGCCCAGTTTCAATCCTTACGGTATTTTCATATTTACGATTTAACACATACTATAACATTTTATATGCTGAAATAGTTTACTGTGAAGATAAGGGTGTGACAAACAGTTGTGTTTAAATCTTAATGAGGAATGTAACCTAAACCTGAGAAAGGTAGCGTAGTGTACGTTTTCAATTTCAGTGATTCGAAGCAGTTATTCAGCTTCATTACTGTTCCAGGATTAGTCTCCGTATATTATAGCTCCGCCAGAAATATATACTTTTACGAATGTGGAAGCGATAAAGTATCCATCACTTGTGATGAGGATGAAGTCAGTTAATTAAACGAAAACCGAAAGCTTCGTTCAGAGACATGGACGAGATGGAAAATAATTCCATATCGTTTTACGATGCCGTCATAGCGCTGTGCTGTCAGAGTCGTGTATTACCTGGCTAATCCCACAGCCAGCTGGAGTCCAGTAGCTAATAACAACAGCGCGGCGTGGGCCTTCAGTAATAACGCGCTCAATCTTCTCCCCGCCTCAGTGCTTCGGTCCTGCTGCGAAAACTACCCACGGAGAGGGAGTCTACACTAAGACCATCGCGAATCAGCCTTCATCAAACGATCATAATATATAAACGATAGATGTTAAATCATGTTTCAAAATTAAATTTAAATCACTGAAATCGGAAAGAAAAAAGTATGTAATTGTATGCCCTGTAAAAACTTACAATTTGTACACTGTTAAAATGTATGTAAGTCAAATGAATTACGAATATATAGTAGCTAAAACCTAGACGTTAATGAAGCTCATAATAAAAGCAATAAAAATTCTTTAAAAAGAAAGAGGAGGACTTTTACAAGACATACTGTGTTCTAAATATGTTATATGTGGTAAATAAAAATAGAAAAATATGCTAATTCATGATTATTTACAATGAATATAGATAATAAATTCTATCTAGTTAAATAGGTTGCGGTGTCGATAACATTGCAAATTATTACTCCCATGCGTAGAATGTTTCGTTTCAAATAAACCCCGTGAACATATTCTACATTCACCCTTATTTAGATCTGTTTTTTTCTTTTCTTCACAAAAGACGCAATATAACATATTTCAAAACCCAAGGTATCCACATTCATCCAATGGCGCTGGATGAGTTTTCTCGCAGGCGCTTCACTCCAGAGTGACTGCGGGGCTCACTTGATTATGTCGGGAATTCCTCGTACTATGTCTGGTTTTTTTTAAATCAAAGTTCTCACATGCCGAGACACCTTCATCTATTTTAGGAAATATATGTTACTAGGGTCGAAGAACTTAGGCCTGGGGAAGAGTTGACCGCTGATCCCATAGGATCAGTCGGCCAACTGCCTTCTAAAACTTAAGGAGACACGGAGAAAGGAATGCTACGACCCCATAGCAAACTCGTCTCCCGTCATTCGGAAGGGCGTGAGAATAGTACCCAATGCCCGACCTACCTTTTGCAGGTTTTCTAGGGTTTTCCCTGCATCTCTTTAGGTGAAACACCGGGTAGGATACTTAAACCATAGCCCGGGGGCCCTAGTTAACCCTTGGCTACCTTTCTCTACCTTCCGCATCCCCCCTTTTCAATTCCCTTCCTATGCTATTAAAGGGGAGATGCTTGTTTCAGGATCACCCTCATGCAGCCTGTTAACTCAAAAAAAAATTCATCCAATTGTTTATTTTCATAATGACCCGTTACAAATTAAAACTCGTGTTTTTAATTAATTTATTTTTTATCTTTTCACGGAATATGACCATTGGAAAAGATTTAACTCTCACGATACAAATCGATCTCTAGTATTAGCGCGTCCAATAATCATAAGAGAGAAACATTAAAATTAAGTGAGAAGGCGCCACGATGGCAACACTGGCAATGAACGTGCAGACTACGAAGCGAAAGAAGCAGAATCTGACCATCTCCAGTATTTCGTTCATCCAATGGGCGGAATGCATACGTTTGCTTGAGACACTATCCTGACTTCATCTCTACTTCATTTTATGCACTAGGGGAATAAAAAGCAAAAGGTAATTATTTGTCCTGGGTTCAATTCCCGGGTACGGTTGACATTTTTCCATTCATGTCTTTCTTCTAAAATTAGCTACATGCTTTACTGGGCTTCAGTTGAAGCATTTCCACTTCCTTAGTTAATAAAACATTTACACACAATTTCGTATCAAATATTCAACATTCGCAGCAATAAAATTTTACAATAAAAAGTATATATGTATACATATTTCAATGATAGATTTGAATGTTATTTTCAGAGACGCACTTACGGTCTTCTCATGAAAACCAGAGCTGGCAGTGCATTAGGGAATTAAAAAATTAATACATAAAGGGCATTTTCATTTTTTTACGACACGGTTTTTATTATCCAGTCTGATTCTGTGTCTGTCGTGTGAAGATAACCGTCGTCAGTGAGGTAGCACCATATCCTTCCGTGTCGAGTCTCCACCTCTGGTAGAAATCTTTAATAGATTTCTGTCCTCCACCACATTGCAAACAAGCACTCCTCAGAGTGACACCCAAAATTTGAGTTCCTTTTCTATTTGCCTGTAAACGATCGCCAAGAAAAAACAACTTTTTCTCTGTAATCTCTCTGCTCTATCTCCCAAAAGCCTGCATTTTTAATAATTTGTCCTCACTCTAGTAAATTATTTATATAAGTTGGGAGCATATTCTTCCCCAATCTAAATGCTCTACCTAGTGGAGCGCTAAAATGTATTTTCGTCATAATTTGCCTCTAATTTGTTGACCACTTCCCGCGCCTCAAATTTCCCATACTGACGCCTAAATATCTAATATTTACTATCCTGTCAAGAAACTCTTTCAATCTCATTCCAGCTTATCCCAATGTGATATATTGTTTCATCGCCACAGTCATCATAACTTTTATTCAATTTAATTTTTTTCTTCGAAAAGAAATGTACATGTATACTTTGGAAAGTAGACGCAAATATTTTGTAAACAAAACGAAATGACGATACTAACCGTTCAATGTGAAAATGGTAAGTGGTGTTTATATTCTACAGAACAATAAAATTAAAAAAATCAATTATATATATAA
The DNA here is from genome assembly GCA_034510155.1 of Eucriotettix oculatus. Classification (NCBI taxonomy): domain Eukaryota; kingdom Metazoa; phylum Arthropoda; class Insecta; order Orthoptera; family Tetrigidae; genus Eucriotettix; species Eucriotettix oculatus. The sequence continues at coordinate 255,973,512 of CM067376.1, forward strand.
TAAGTTTTTTTCGCAAATGATGTTTCACGTTATTTTAAAAGTTTCTGTTCATATTTTTACGTAGGCTTGAAAGATTATTAACAGTTTCATTGAGCGTTACTCGAATTAACACTCCTCCATTCCGTGGAAAACTGGACTTCGAGGTCGATGAAAATTAAAGATTCATCATGAACTCCCTCTCTCTTCTCCTTGCCTTTGACTGATTCTCTAATGAACGTTTGCCACATAATTAGTAACTGCTTCAGTGATTGACTGGAACAGAAACTTTCCATTCCTGTAAATAAATGAAATGTAATCTTTAATGTATCTTGTCAGTCACTTTATACAGACAGGTTCAGCTTTAAAGAATGATCTCCCTAAAAACTTATTAGATTAAATAAATTAAAATGTTATTTACTGGTCATGTACAAAAATTATTTTGACTGTATGACTTTTTCGTTATCATGTAATGAAGAAACTGAAAACAGTTCATATTTCCCTTTTGTGTTTACATGAAACTTTAATCCCATTAGTTAACCACCCTGCTACTTTATTAGTATTACTAGACTTTGTTACACGAGTTTTTACTTTCCAAAAACTCGTGTAACAAAGTCTAGTAATACTAATAAGTAGCAGGGTGGTTAACTAATGGGAGTAAAGTTTCATGTAAACACATAATGTACCTGTACTTGATAATTAAAAAAGGGATAATCCAAACATCCAATATGTGACCTTATAAGAAATACTGTTAAAAAATATTGAACAAGGTCATAAAGCTGCAAAAATGTGTGCATATTAAGAAATCGGTAGACAATTCTGTTAATACGATTAAAACTAATTTGGGAAATAATTAAAAAAGAAACAAATAGAAAGAAAATAAAGAACTTACGACATGCACAAGTTAGGTAGATTCAAAACAGATGGAATGTACAAATAAATTTAATGATCACTTTTTAACCATTGCAAAGAAAAATCGGGAATGAATACAAATAAATCAAAGGAAAGCCTTACAACTTTAGAAAGAAAACTATCCAGTCCAGGAAAAGTATTTGAACTTTTCTTTGACAACTCCAACCGAAAATTAAAATAATAATAAACACTCTAAAAAAATATACAATCATCAGGGCATGATGGTATCTCAATGCAATAATACTCAAACAAAAAACAGGTAGCAATTAAGTCAGTAATTATTTACATTTGTAATCATTCACTTCTTTCTGAGTCCTTCCCAATAAGCTCAAATGTGCATTAGTCACTCCACAGTACAATCAGGGGAATAAAAAGATTATAACAAATTATCGCCCCATATCACTGGTGCCAGTATTATCAAAAATTTTTGAAAGAGTAGTATACAACCAGAGTTATAAAACATCTGGAACAAACATCATTTACTCACCGATCACAGTTTGGGTTTAGAAAAGGATATTCAACTGAGAAACAGCGATCTTTACTCTTGTAGATGACTAATAGAAGCAATTAAATAAAAAAATCCCCCCATTAGAGTATATTCTGTGACTTAAGTAAAGCTTTTATTGTGTAACCATAGCATATTGCTAGAAAAACTGAGGTACTATGGAATAAACAGAACATCATTTTCTTGTTAATTCATACATACAAACTAGAATGCAAAGAGTAGTTTGTTATTTTTATTTAAAAGACTCTGCACAGGTGAAATACATAAACAGATGGGGAATTATTAAAACTGGGGTCCCAACAGGATCAGGATTAGGGCCATTATTATTCCTTATATATAACTATATAATATATATATATAGATATATAAATATAAATATCTTCCAATACCATAGATTCAACTTCCTAAGACTAACCTCTTTGCAGATGATACTAGTGTAATAGTAAAAAGTAAGAAAGACACACTAGAAGAAGTCAAGTAACAATAATTAACAAACCAGCTAACATGGTTTTAATGCTAACGTAGGACTAACAAATAACTGTGACAAACACATTTCATGCAATTTCACACGACTCAACACAGCATTACAATCTATAACCACTTAAATACGACAGCAAAATGTATATGACACTTCCTCTGTTAAAATTCTTAGGTCTCATAAGTAAAAAAAAAATTAAAATGGACTGATCGGATTATCAATACTTAAGAAACTCAGCTCAGCTACATAGCTGTCAGAGCAATGACCACCTTCAGTGATTTAAAAAACAAGAAAATAGTAATACTTTGCATATTTTCATTCTATTTTAATCAATGGTATTATTTATTGGGCAACTCAGGAGGCGTAGAAAAGATTTATTTTATATCAAAAACGGTGTTATTAGAGCAATATGAGCAGGTTTCCTCACGAACTTCTTGCAGAACTCTGTTCAAAAAATAGTATTTCAACTTGACGTGCCAATACATTTGTTGTCCGTGAATGTTATATTTTAATTACAAATAGGCACTTATTTTTTAATAATTCTGAAATTCATCCTTCAATACAAGGAACAAAATAATCTGGTATAAAAAATGTAACACATTGTCAATTGCACAGGAAGGTGATGCATTATTCATATCCATCTTCAACAGACGCCGCTCAAATTAAACAGTTGTCCGATAATCAAGTAAGATTTAACACTGAATTAACGTTCAATTTTGCTTAGCCACTCCCTTCTGTTCAATAAATGAATTTAAAGAAGAAACGGAGAAGAGTAAATTTATAATCGTTTTATAATACAAAAAATTTAGTTAATAAATATTTGTTCTCTATACAATAAAATAGATTGTGAATAAATGTACACCCTGACCCATTCCACATCCTTGAAGCTTAGCTTCTTTACAGGATCTACGGAATATGATTATTATTATTATTATTATTTACATTTCGGTATTATTAACAGCCATTTTTTCTCAATTTTTTGAAGTGAACCTTTAGTTATCGCAGTGTATAATCGTGGAAGCAAAGGTGTTAGAATCCCGTTAGTAACCGGGAAATGGAGTTTTCCGAATCTGTGATGATGTCGAAAAATATTGGCAGGCCAGGGTAAACGAGGTTACAACTGAGGAAAAATTTCCACAGTGATCGTGTGGATATCTAATAAAGATTGTATTATACCTACGTGACGTCATCGACATTGTATATTAAACCAATATTCACGATGTCTATAATACCCCAATATATATCAGAAAGAAATGTAATGTTTTCCATGTTGTATGGTAGCCCCAAACTTTTCTGAAATTGCAACAGAAAAGTTGTTTCAGAAGAAAAATGTTTGTTACATACTTCTATCATTGTCACAAAACCAAGATAAATAATTAAACATACCTCATAAATTCTTACGCAAGACTTCCTTTATATTAATCAAGCAATTAATCTAAGGTTAAGCTTAGTGTTTGCTGCCAAGAGGTACTTATCAGTTTGTCTTTTACGTGTAATTGAAATATAATAAATGATTAACTGATTTATTCTTAGAATACAGATACAAACAAAGAGACAAATGACTCTTAAGCTCACGGTCATTGGTAGTGTAAACCAAGGTTAAATTACATGTAACCAACACCACTCAGCAATTATTAGCATTAGAGAGAAGTTTGTGGAATACACTAAGCAGTTTAGGAAAAGAAAAGGCAAGATAGTTTAACATGGAGGGTTGCATCTGACCAGACTTAGGACAGAATACCACAACAACAATAACTCAACAATTTAGGAGTCTGAACAGATGGATGTCACTTTTGGTGTTTGACCGGTGAAGTGCAGAATCATATCGCACAGTGCATGGAATGGCGACCAGAAAAGAAGCGTTGGGTTGCCACCACCTAAACATCAATAGCAGGAGCTGTCGGGTTAAATCGGAACTCTTTTTGCATTCTTATCAAAAGTTTTCCATCGCGATTATATTCTCCCTCCAGACTTTCAGTGTTGGCACTCTCCACGGCCACGACTTGTACCGGAAATACTACATTTTTCTATCTTTCTCCTGTTTCGGTTCCAGAAACTCCAAGATTCCTTCTTTATTGTAGAAACGGAAAGTCGGTGGTGCTAGTTCCACTTAAGTGTCATTGGTCACCCTCGGACAAAACGGAGAACAATGAAAATGGTGCAGATGGTTCAAATTTAACATGCTTGTCTTTGTAAGCTACGCTTCCGGGTCACTTAATTTGGTCTGCCTACTATTTCTGATGACTGGCCGTAGCTTTCAGGCAGTAATTACTCCAGTTTCCGACACGCACCCTTGTAACGTCATTTGGGGACCACGGACTTTGTACACATTGTATACGCTTCTTCCTTTGTGTCATAGAGACGAGGGACTTTGGTATCTCAATAGTGGCCCGCCTGCAGAAACAACATACTAAACACAGACACACCAAACTAATTTTCGCGTGAAAATCATTCACTCTAATGCGTCAGTTGCGGTAAATTCAATTTTACATCTGCTACTTATCATATCTTGTTGAAAATAATTGTTCACAAGGGTACTTGCTTGAACTAAAGCATGACTGTGCAGCGAGTGATACTTGTCTTTAGACTGGTATGGTTTATAAAAGTAGATCAAGGAAATGTAATCAATGTTCTCATATCACATATCATATAACAATGCTCCCGGATTCGAATCCTGGCATGAGCATGGATGTTTGCCTTCGTAATGGTCCACAAAACAAATTAGTTGAAACTACTACGACACGAATAAAGATCACTTCTCAATGGATCCAATAAATTGTCTACTAATGATCATCTTATTGAATCGAAGTAAATGGAAGATATATATTATTCACATGGAATTTCAATCGCATAGAGTATTGATACAGACGCGACCAGATCAAAGAGTAATATATTTTAACGGGAAGTGATGAAGTGTAGGTCAATTACTTTTTTCAGATTCTGCTTCAATATTCAGGAATATTACAAAACGGATAAATAACCATCTCATTTTAGAAACAACATAATTGTCCCTATATCGAAGAAGACTGTGGCTGATAGATGCGAACAGCAGAGAACAAATACTTTAGTTTCAAATACATACACTATATTAACAAAAATATTATATGGAAGGATGGAACGTCAAATAGAATGCGAGTTATCAGAAGATCTGTTTGGTTATAAGACGAATGTAGGAACAAGAGAAGCAATATTGACTCTGCGTCTAATTTTAGATGACAGGATACGAAAAGCAGGCCTACATTTACGGCATTTGTAGATTTAGAAAAAGCGTTTTATGATGTTAACTGGAACAAACTATTAAGATAACAGGAATAAAATATAGAGAAAGAAGAGTTATCAATAACCTCTACAGAAGGCAGTCAGCAGTAATTAGGATTGAATGGCACGAAAAGGAAGCAGAAATCAAAAAATCAACGATTCTGTTTAACGTATATATAGAACATGTGATGGAAAAGTAAAAAATTAATATGGAAAGGGAATCAAAATGATATAAACACTAAGATTTTCTGATGATATTGTGGTATTAGGGGAGTCAGATCAAAACTTGGAAAAAAAAACCAACGTGATGGAGTGTAGTATGGGTAATAATGGTGTTATATTGGGAAGCGATATTTTGAAGGAAATTAAGTAATTATGCCACTTGGGTAGCATAATAACTAGGGATGGTAGAAGTATAATATTCATATAGGACAGCACAGTCAAGGAAGTCATTCGCGAAACAGGCATTTACTTACGGCTAATTTGAGTATGAATATTAGGAAATCATTACTAAAATGTTCGTATGGAGTGAGTCGTTATAAGGGTGCGAAACGTAGACGATAGGAGTTGCAGACAGGAAAAGAATAGAAGCTTTCGAAATGTGGTGCTGTAGGAGAATGCTGAAAATCAGATGGTTGGATAGGGTAGCTAACCAAGACGTTCTAAGGAGAACAGGGGAAGAGAAAACATTTTGAAGACTTTGACCAAGAGAAGGGATATATTTATGGGGCACGTTTTGAGGCATGAACGAAAAGATTAAAACCGAGTTTTAACGAAAATTATTTTTTAATCATACTTATTTCAAATCAAGTGAACTTTAGAAAAGTTCGCGTATGGTGGCGTTATTGCGGTAGTTTCCTCAGTATAACGTAAGCCTTCGACAAGCCGACCCTGAAATATTTTTTATTTTTAAAATAACTTTTGACTGTGTTTAATTCTGTGGATTTGCTTAGAGAGACTGGGAGCTGTTTTGTCAGAAGCGAGTATCCCTCGTGTATGGTACGTTAAAGTCCTCGAAATAAAAGCATAAATTCAGTGTGTTTAATCACTATTACTTTTCAGGTTCCAAAATTTACGAAAAAAGTATTTCTAAATTACATTATGTACTGCAGAACCTGTGTGAATATTAGAATAATGTTGCTAAAAATTTTCGTCCGGAATGTGGCGTTATATGGGTGTGAAACGTTGACGCCTTTGAAATGAGGAGCTCTAGGAGAATGCTGAAAATCAGATGGGTGGATAAAATCAGTAACGAGGAAGTACTAAACAGAATAGTGGAAAAGAGAACAATATGGAGAACGTTGACCAAGAGAAGGGATAGATTAATAGGTCACGTTTTCTGACATGAGGAACATGAGGGAAGTGCGTGGGGTAAGAATAGAAGATATAGGCCAAAGTTGGAATAGTCTAAGGAGATTAGGAATGTTGTGGGATGTGGTAGATATGCGGAAATGAAAAGGCTTGTCCTGCCAACCGACTTGATCTGGTTTTGGCTCCACCTTGTGAATGAACTCTTATTTTACCATGATACATCTGTGACCATATAATTTTTGCAGTATTTCGACAGAAGGTAATTCACAAAAATCATCGCTTTGAACCCTTAAATGGTATATATTCGTAAAATAGGTGTCTTTAGCTGCATACAAGTTACATATAAGGCTTAAATCTAATTGTATTAAGGCTCGGTAAAAGAAAACAAACTATGACTAGCGTGCGGGACGGAACGGGATACTACTGTATAAGGCAAAATGTAATGTGTTCCTCGAAACAAGGAACTGGTAGACTCATAATGAGTTACAGGATGCTGTAACCCCAAAGAATAAATATTTTTATGTACAATAAATTGTTTTCTTTCAAGCAACAATATTTATTTCAAATAACAATTACCC